>SKCR01046164.1:0-180527 GCA_019454045.1 Zanthoxylum bungeanum | reverse complement strand
TTCACAAATGAAACATGCAACATTAGCAAGCATTATCCAAATGGATTTACCGTGGCAACAGGTAAAAGGTTGAATCGTAATCAACACAATGTTGATAACGATACCTTTCCGTTACAAGCCTAGCTTAGAACGTTGATATGTTGTCATCCATGTATGTCTTCCTTGAAGACTTATATAGTACCAGTAGGCACAATGCCTTGCGGTACATCAACTAGTATCCAAATATAGTTGATTTACATGGATCCATTTCAGATTATATGGCAATTTGCCATAATAGGGAGTCGATACCTTGTATCACTTCCTCATACGTAGTCAGTTGGTATACCTCAATAAGATAGACATCTTTATAAGGTGAGATCATAAACCCATACCCCAGGTTATTTTCTGACTCTCTCCGACCTATGCGGTTCTTGTGTATTCGAAGATTATTGGTGATAGTTTCATCCTTGATGAACTATTTGTGTTCCATTAAGATTGGGTGCCTTGAACAGTATTACTCCGATTTTCATCGAGTTTTACTATCCACCCACTTACCACTGCATATCGGTATTCCTCTTAGGAAAAACCGCATGGTGAGCAACAATTACATTGTTCTAAAGTGAGATGTATAAGTACTATATTTATGGTATCCCTAGGATAACCTACAATTGGCACTTATCCAATTTGGGTTTTAGTTTGGTATCACCCAAACATATGCCAAGCATACCCAAATAATCAGGAATGTGAAACCCGGTTTCTTTCATGTTCATATCTAATATGAAATCTGTCAAATAGATTTTTGTGGAACCTTATTCTAAATAAGTTCTGCACTGTTTAAAGCTTATCCGTTGAAGGAAATGGTAGCTCAGAGCGACTCATGATTAACCTTATCTTGTCCAACAAAATTCGGTTTATCCGTTTGGACACACTGTCAAACTGACGTGTTCCGGGAGGAGTCCTCATTGAAAGAATACTTTACTCTTTCAAGTATACTAGAAACTTATTGCTTAAGTATTTTCCATTACGGTCTTACCGTGACGGTTTAATACTATAGCCGATCTGTTTGTCTATTTCGTGTCGAAACTGTAAAAGTTTCCGATTTGTGTTTCTTCAAAAGAAACACATAACCATAACGCGATGCCACATCCGTAAAGGTCATGAAATATCACAAGTGTGGATATACGATTCTTATTTAATTGTGTCCCAGACAACAATGCCACAATATGTTTCTTCTGATCAAATCAGTTTGAGCTAATTGTTTGTCATATTATATTTCTGAGATTTATTTATATTCAAAATATAAATTATGTTATTCACATCTAATGTGTTTATCTTAATATCATCTTTATATAATAAAACACTTTAGTGTTCTAGAATATAAAGGTTCACCCGCAGCGGGTTAAACACCCGAAGGGTAGTTCCTAAACTTAGGTATCTAATGTTAAAACAGTGACTTTCGTCCCGTTTCCAAATCGCAGATTAATCTCTATTGAAGTCAGTATCCTGTTCAAAACAGATTCTGAACATCAATACATATATTTTATGTACCACACTAAGTATTTAAAATGTAATTTTAATACTAGTAGTGAACATAATTTTGACAAACATATTTGAAGTCAGAGCCTTGCTCGTTCTTCAATTCCTTCATGTCTGCTTTGTCCAAACGGCAGTCACGCTTCCGCGATCTCGTTTGCCACATTTAGGCAGACATTTTTGGATATGTCCTTTATCTTCCCAGAATATTATAATGATTTTGCCTTTGCCAGTTTCAACACTCCAAGAGTTATGTATTGCAATTTAGTACTTCAAAAATCTAAAAATAGATTTATGAAGATCCTTCAATTTCAGTATCATACTTTAAGGATCTAACCCTTAGTTCTGATAAAGAAATTAATGAGTCTACTGCGACAAGCTTAATGGATTAAGCACTAAAGTTATCATCACATAATCTTCCAAAGATTATGCTCTACTGTTTGCTTAACTCCGGGCTTAGGCATAATATGTTATTTTATCAAATAAAGTAACTTATTATTTTTTTTTTCCAGGACCATCCTGAAATTTATTCCCAATTTGAAAATTAAACCATTTAAATACATTTTCCCCAGGATTATGTTTTAAATGCCAATCTTTCAATTTTATCTTGATTTTAATAGTCCGACTATTTAATCAACGATTTTGGTACTATTTATTATAATGATTACAATAGTCCAACTATTTAATAACCTATAATTTAATAGATTAAAATCAATTATATTGATTACTATAATCCAATTATAAAATCAACTATAAATGAATAGTTTGAATATAGTCCAACTATTTATTAAAAACAACATTTAAATATTAGTCCAACTAATATTTAATTTATTTGACGAATGATATTTGTTTTGAGCATGTATGGCAAGTAATTAAACGAATATTGCAAATTCAAATCTTGCCTCCCACTATTTTTCGGCGAGCCTCTAACCCTCTGTCGAGTACTCGGGAAACCGTGTTTCCTAGTGGGATAGGATCCCGTTAAATATCACACAATCTTGACTTTGCCCAACAAATTGTATGATAATTAACTAGGTAGATCTCTAAGATCAATTGGATCCAATCCAATTCATAGATCCGGTAGGGGGACATCCAAGTCTGAAACATATATCTTATATATGCCAATACATCCAATGTATTACCTAACCTTTTTCCTCTGAATCAACTAAGCATTGGCTTTGGCACAACAAACTTAGTGATCCCAGTTAAGCGCGACCCATTGACCATGGAAAGCTTCGTAATCAATGTCGATGGACAAGAAGTGGTCTTGACTTTGGCCAACAAACCGCAACTTGGACAAGACACCAATATGTAACAAAGCCTTCGTGATTCAAACACATCTTTTACGGACAAAGGCCTTGACTTTGGCCAACAAGCCAATGCCAGTCTCGGATCTTGAGTGAGAATCACTCAATAGAAGGAAAGAGGCTTAATATTTTGTGAGGGTTTTTCGAGTGCAAATTGGCAACCAATTTATTATCTTTGTTAAGGTTTCATCTTCATACACCCTTAAACATGCATTCTAAACACATAATAAAGCGCATATGAAAAATAATAATGATATGCGGATGGATACTTTACACATTGATCCTAGATCAAATCTCTCCCTTTCTCTCTCCCGCTAGCACAAGTATTTACTTCTACCCGTTACACTACACTTCTAAAGAAACCTCATTTACATTGAGGGGAATATGTGAGAAGAGAATACAAAGAATATAGAGGTATAAGGCTGGACACGCAGGTCTAATTAATAAATCAAATTTATTACAACAATTTCTAAAATTGTCCCACCCATCTAATATCCATCTGATATACATTATTCATGCATCGCAACCATGTATTCACACAAGCATGTTATCAATCAATCTAATCAAATTAATTAATCTGATAATTAGTGATCATCCAATGTTCAAACAATGATTTGATTTTGCTCGAGTCAAACTCGTTTTGCGAATAAGTACTCAAAGTACGTATTCTCGAATTAAATTAAACTACATCATTAAATCCAATTTAATATGCATTCAATTCTAATTCGCTTATTTAATTCCAAATTAAACATTACACTTTAATAACGAACCTATACGACTTAAATTCCAAATTTAATCGTTACGGGTCTCAAAGCCCGATTAACGTCCAACGTCAATTTAATTAAAGTCCAATGGGCTTTTAATTAATTTCTTAAGGCGTGGACTTTTGGTCAACTCGGGTCAAACCGAATAACCAAAACCCAATCCGGGAATTACCCCATAAGCCTAGAAATCAATTTAGGCCCATTAGGCCCAATTAAACTTTAAAGGTCCATTAAGTCGCATTTGGGCTTTATGGAGGCGGTTTTGGGCCTAATTGGATCCAACCAATTTGCCTAAACCCAACTTTGTATAACAAAGCCCAATAAGCCCATTTACAACATTAAAGCCCAAATCCAATTTTAAGGCCCAATTTAATTAAACACAAAAAATCCAATTTCACATTTAATTAACCTAAAGTGTATATCATGATTAATCACCCAAATTAACATTTCTAAAACATCAATTTATATAATTAATCATGCTCATTTTCATCATCACATGTCCAACACATTTTGATTAAAATCAAACTCAATTCACATGCTCAAAGTCTCGGCATTTGTAGGGAAATTATATCCGATTTGGTTTCAATCCAATTAAATCCACAATCGACATAAATCAACATTCCCGAATGATTTCCAACACATCCAATGATCAAAAATCAAAAAATCACTAAGACAAAATAAGGCTTAACTTTCGGCCACCACAAAGAATTTGGGAAAAAAATGTTCCAAACATTATTTCTTCAAATTGATCCAATCAATCATCATATAAAACACATTCAAGCATACTTACTCATCCAATTTCATAATTCATGCTCAAAATCAATTTTACCCAAATTTTAAGCCCTAAACATTTCATGCTCAAACCTTGCTCTAGATGCCATTGTTGGTTTCTATTAAGGTCCCAAGATCATAAACAAGCATGAAATATGTGCGAATACAAATCGAAGAAGTTGCGGAATACTCACATCGATCGGTTAAGCGACGCGGAAACGAACAAAATCGAAATTCTGCTCCTCTTCACTGGTTCGGCAGTGGCAGTTCCAAGCTCACTGGCTCGGCCTTCAATCAACAAGAAACCAAGCTCCAAGCTTCGTCATTTGATTCTCGGCTCATTGGTGGACTTCCCTATCACCTTCGCATGTCTCGTAAGTGTGCTAGCACTTGTGATTTTTCCACAAAACCCACTTTTGCTTCCCTTCACTGCTCGGTTTTTTGAGAAACCAGTAAGTAATTTAGCCCCAATGGCGTGAGAGAGAGGAGATGAGAGAAAGAGAGAATTGTCTTAAGTTTGATTCCAAATTTATGTATCTTATACACATATTTGAAATTCAAATGCATTTGGAATGAATTTGGCCTTTCAAAAGTCAAACAATTAAAGGCTCCAACCACTTCCATCACTCAATCACATCAATCACAAGTTGTCAAGTCACATCACTCAAAGTGACAAGTGATTTGACGCTTGATGCGAATAATGATTTGACGCTTGATTTGACTTGCGTGCCGCACTCGAATTCGAAATGTGAATGCGCTCGCAAATAATCTCGGGCTCGGGTTCGCTAATTCCAAATTAACGAATTTTCCGTTGCGTCGTAATTAAATGATTACGCCTAGCGAAATCACTATTCACGTCGCTAACGAATTAATTCTAAATTAATTCGTTCGCCCGAATTAAAATCTAATTTTAATTCCGCGTCGAAATATAATTTCGTTTAATATATCAAATATATTAATTAATCGATTAATTCCAAATTAATCATTATCTCTTTTTTAATGATATTTTATCCAAGATAAAATATCTCCGCAATTAATCTCAGATTAACTTTCTCTCTCTTCTAATTAATCCCAGATTAATTTAGAGTGCGAGTCATACGTCATCGGTGAATCTTTGGGAAGCGACCCATGAGATCCCCGGATATGTTGGCAATAAATTCGGTCGTCTGACTATCCGCACACGTAAGTACCTCGTATTACGTTTATACCGATTTACAAGACAAGGTTGGCTTCTAGCAAAGCGCCATGCCTTCCCAATTCTCCGGAAATATCCTTACAGGAATAAAGGATCTATATCAGGCGTAGTATACGTAGTATTGCGTATTTCTGTCCAGTATCGGATGATCACGTGCTAAGCCTGGGGCTGGAATTGTGTCTGCCCCGTATGAAGCACATGTCAGATGTCTGGTGACTAGTCTCTATAATCGGATAAACCTGACCTTGTCATTTTATCCCGATAGCTGCAGCATTTAAGAGAACCAGTCCCGTATCCTACGTGACCATCATCTCCATATGACTGGAGTGACACTTCCGTCTTGACATCACACCCAACACACTACGATTCTCAATATACCCAGCATTGGCGTACACAGAACATGTTAAAGCCCTGGACGACCGCAACCAAAGTATATTGATTGTCGCAAGTATTAGCGGTGCAAGTCTCAGGTTAAGACCAAATACACCTACCCCGATTTCGGACTTCCACAGACACATAGTCATACTACCAATGGAATTCCGATGGGGTCTATCCAGAGCGAAGCTGTTTCCCGTACCATCGGTAAAACACAACCTCCTATTACACTTGCATGAGTATCATATACCCAAATATATGAGAACTATGATGTTATGCCCTCACAATGCGCACAAGTGCAATACTAGTCTTTTACGCATTTATCGATGTCCAATCTCGATAATGCTCTCACTAGGGATATTTAATGATTTATCCTTCATGGACTGATACTGTCTCATATCATTCTCCGTCCAGGAACAAATTACAAGGACCTCCTATAATTTATATATCTAGGTGATCTAATCACAAATGATAAGATTGGAATATCCTTTGTCACATAGTTAATTTGTACAACAACACCATGATCTGTACAAATAGTGACGTTATGGGTCATAATTGTCCAACAAATACCTAGTACTACGTTTGTACCGATTTACAAGATAAGGTTGGCTTCTAGCAAAGCGCCATGCCTACCCAATTCTCCAGAAATATCCTTACAGGAATATGTGATCTATATCAGGCGTAGTATACGTAGTATTGTGTATCTCGATCCAGTATCGGATGTCACGTGCTAGGCCTGGGGCTGGAAATGTGTCTGCCCCGTACGAAGCACATATCGGATCTCTGGTAACTAGTCTCTATAATCAGATAATCATGACCTAGTCATATTATCCCGATGACTGCAGTACATAAGAGAACCAGTTTCGTATCCTACGTGACCATCATCTCCACTATGACTGGAGTGATACTTCCGTCTTGACATCACACCCAACACACTACGATTCTCAATATACCCAGCAGAAGCATACACAGAACCTGTTAAAGCCCTGGACGACCTAAAACCAAAGTATATTGATTGTCGCAAGTATTAGCGGTGCAAGTCTCACGTTAAGACCAAATACACCTACCCTGATTTCAGAGTTCCATAGACACATAGTCATACTACCAATGGAATTCCGAGGGGTCTATCCAGAGCGAAGGTGTTTTCCATACCATCGGTAAAACACAACCTCCTACTACACTTGCATGAGTATCATATACCCAAATATATGAGCACTATGCCGTTATGCCCTCACAACGCGCACAAGTGTAATACTAGTCTTTTACGCATTATCGATGTCCAATCTCGATAATACTCTGACTAGGGATATTTAATGATTAAACCTTCGTGGATTGATACTGTCTCATATCATCTCAATCCAGGAACTAATAAGAAGGACCTTCTATCATTTATACATCTTGGTGATCTAATCACAAATGATAAGAGAGCAATCTCATTTGTCACATAGTTAATTTGTACAACAACACCATGATTTGTACAAATAGTGACGCTATGGGTCATAATTGTCCAACAGATGGTTCTCACTCCACTAAACCTGATGAAGGTCCAAGGGAGTCTTCAATCCACTAGACCTGATGAAGTTCCATGAGCCTACGGTCGACTGTACCTGATAAAGGTCAATGATGGTCCTCACTCCACTGGACCCGATAAAGGTCCAAGGGAGTCTACGGTTGACTGGACCTGATGAAGGTATATGATGGTCCTCACTACACTGGACCTGATGAAGGTCCAAGGGAGTCTTTGGTCGACTGGACCTGATAAAGGTCCATGACAGTCCTCACTCCACTGGATCTGATGAAGGTCCAAGGGAGTCTTTGGTCGGTTGGACCTGATAAAGGTCTGTGATGGTCCTTACTCCACTGGACCCGATGTAGGTCCAATGGAATGTTCATAATGAAGGTCCATGAGACTACGGTCGACTGGACCTGATGAAGATCCATGATGGTCATCACTCAACTAGAATTGATGAAGGTCCAATGGATTTCGGTTGACTGGACTTGATGATTATCCTTGAAGGTCTTCGGTCGACTAGACCTGATGAAGTTCCATTATAATCTTCGGTCGACTGGACCTGATGAAGGTCCATGAGGGTCTTCACTCCACTAGACATGATGAAGGCCTTCCTATGTAGTCTAGAGTTGATGGAAATCCATACATGTCATATGAAGAATAGATGACAATCATTCCATGTCGACTAGAGAATATGACGATCCTTTCATGTCATCTGGATGAGATGAAAATTAATTTATGTCGTCTGGAGAAGATGGTTATCCTCTTATATCGTCTGGAAGAGATGACAATTCTTCCATGCAATCTGGAGTACATGACATTCCATCAATGTCATGTGGAAGAGATGACAATCCTTCCATATAGTCTAAAGTATATGACATTCCATCAATGTCGTCTGAGGAAGATGACAATCATTTCATGTCGTATGAAGGAGATAAAAATTCATCCATGTCATCCAGAGAAGTTGAATATCCTTTCATATCATATGGAGGAGATTACAATTCATTCATATCGTCTGGAGAAGATGACTATCATCATATGTTGTCTGGAATAGATGATAATCCTCCATGCATTCTGCAGTAGATGACATTCCATCAATATCATTTGAGGAAGTTGACAATCATTTCATGTCGTATGAAGGAGATGACAATTCATCCATGTCGTCTAGAGAAGATGAATATATTTTCATGTCATCCGGAGGAGATGACAATTCATTCATGTCGTTTGAAGAAGATGACAATCCTTTTATGTAGTTTGAAATTGTTGGCAATCTATCACTGTCATATGGGGAATCTGGCTATCCTTCCACATCATTGGGAGTTGATGAAAATCCTTCCACGTAGTCTGGGTCTGTGGATCCATCACATAGCCTCATGTCTGGGGGCACTGAACTTCCGTGGGAGTTCTATGGAAGTGATGGTCCCCAACCGAACTGGTCATTCACTGTTCCGGTTCCGGAACCAGAACCGAATCGGTTGGAACCGGACAACATGAACCGTTTCGGTTCCGGTTGGAACCGTAGGATTCCTGTTGGAACTGTAGAGTTCCAACAGGAACCCTACCTTCCCCAACGGCTAGTAGCCGTTGGGGAAGGGAAGGGAGCCGTTGGCTCCCTGCCCTAATACAAAAAACAAATTGGCCTTAACGGCCATAAAAAAATGAAATAGTAAATTCCTAGTATATCCCTAATAACGGTAATAAAACGGTTATATTTATGGGCATTTTTGGTATCCAAAAAAATTCTAGAACTCTATAAATAGGATTCATTTTTCATTATTTCAACACATCAATTTCTCAACTCTCTCAATTCCTACAATTCTCTTATTCTCAATCTCAATTAGTTATTATCATTCTCAAGTAGTCAATTTTCTTATTCTTCTTACTTATTTCTTAAACAAAAAATGGCAAGCTCATCTGAGAACATAATGTCAAATATGCCAACCCAAGAGAGCGGCCCTAGTGTCGGTTCACAATCACGGAGAAGAGAAGTTAAGGCTCGTTCCTCGGATGTTTTCAAAATTCATTGTCATTTTGACCGCAAAGTCGATGAAACTTCAAGAGCATTTTGCAACCATTGTGGGGTTTCCTACAAATTTTCTGGTGGATACAGCAATATGATCAAGCACCCGGAAAGACATCATGTGGTTGAACTTGGAATTGATACGACGCAAACTCAAATGGCCAGGTACGCATCATCTAGTAGAGGTACGAGTGCTGTAGATTTATTTAAATATTCTGATGCAAAAAATAGAGAAGAATTTACGAAATTAACTTGTATGACACATCTTTCTTTAAGCTTTGGTGAAAAACTTCATTTTACTAATTACGTGCATAATGCTTTAAATCATGCTGCATGTAGAATGACTCGAAACACAACAAAACGTCATATTTTTAAATTATACAAAGATGATAAAATTATTTTAAATGAAATATTTAAATAGATTAAATGTCGTATTTCTATATGTTCTGATATTTTGAGTGACCATTGGAAAACACACACATACAGTGGTGTGACTTGTCATTGGATTGATGCATCATTTACCATGCAAAAACGACTTGTTGCATTTAGAGTTTTTAATGACCAACATATTGCACAAAATATTTATAGAATGATGAAGGTAATTTTTGATGAATATGGTTTAGTAGATAAAATTTTAACAATTGAATTTGATAATGCATCTGCAAATACTGCATCCATTAATGATTTAAAAGAAATATGTCAACCAAATTTAGGGGGTCATTTTTTTCATATTCGTTGCACATGTCATGTCCTTCACTTATGTGTTCAAGATGGTCTGAAATTATTATCACCTTTCATTGATCCTATTAAGACGGCACTTAATTGTATTTGGTCATATTCTCAAGTTATGAGAGAATGGGCCAAGTTTTGTAAAATAAATGGTATTAAACCGATTAAATTTTCAAGAGATGTTCCAACACGTTGGAATTCAACTTATTTTCTTTTATGTCAAGCATTACAATACAAAGATGCATTATGTAGTTTTTTTCTCAACATGTTCAAAATATCACACTTTTTCCTAGTCAATGGGATATTTGTGAAAAACTTTTAGATATTTTAAAAGTTTTTAATGATGCTACTTTAATTTTTAGCGGTATTTATTATCCTACAGCACATTTATTTCTTCTTGAAAGTTTGAATATTGTTGGTACTCTAGATTAACATGTTGAAAGTAGCGATCCTAATGATTTTGTTTTGTTCGAAGCCATTACTGCTATTAGGTAAAATGGTTGAATTATTTTAGAGAAATTCCTTTACTTTATCTTATTGCTGCTGTTTTTTTATCCTAGATTTAAATTAGAAGGTTTGAATAGTACTTTACAAGCTTACTATGGTTATTTAGGAATATTATATGAAATTGATATTACAAGCATAATAGTGAGATTAAGAAATGATTTAATTGAGTTATTTAATGATTATATTGTAAGATATAACTTAGGAACATTAGGTGAATCTAATAGTAGCGAACCGGTTAATTAATACAAGACTTAGCGCAGAGGATCGTTGGTTACTGCAACGAAATAAAAAAGCTAGGGATACGACAATTAATAACCCCGAATTAGATAATTATTTATCTACAAATTTCGAGTTTCCTACTGAAAGTTTAGTTAGTAAAAATTTTAAAATCCTTGAATGGTGGAACCGACATCAAAATATATATCATATTTTATCAATTATTGCTAAAGAGATATTGGCAGCACCTATTTCCACCGCTGCGGTTGAGCAAGCCTTCAGCTTGGGAGGCAATATATTGGAAGCTAGACGATATTCATTACATCCAATCACTCTAGAAGCAATAGCTTGTGTGGATGATTGGACTCGAGCTGATCTAAGACAACAAGAAGATGCCCCCGATGATTTCAAAGACTTGTTCGATAATACATCTGCAACAACAAATGCAAGCGGAACTGAAGTTGAAGGATCAACTGATAATGATGATTGATAATTACAAAATTATAAATTTACAAAGGGGAAATATCTTAAAATTGTAATGGAACTACGTGAGCTTTGATTCCTCTCACCCCTAGAGGATATGTAGGCAACTTACATTTTTTTAAAATTTAAGTTCAAGCTCTTAAATTTAATAATTTTATTTATTTATTAAATAAATGTAATTTATTTTAATTTATTTTCGAAATTAAAAAAAAGGTTCGAACTGAAACGGAACTGGAACCAAACCGGTCGGTTCCGGTTCGGTTCACGGTTCTGGTTCCACACTTGTGGAACCGGAAACCGGTCGGTTCGGTTCGGTTCCAAATCGAAACCGAACCGCCGGCCAGGTCTAGTCTCTAATAAAAGAGTGTATGAAATTATACCAACTCGACTTTTACGCACTGGTAGTCTGACACCAGGTAGATTGGAAAAAACTGCTTCTTTGAACTCATGCATTTCCTTGCACATGGAGGAAGTTACTTGCTGTGCTCGATCGATTGGATAGATATGATGACTTTTTTGGTGATTCGATGGATGGTTGTCCGATGGAAGATTATCGTTGGCCACGTTGTTGAATGCTTACAAGAGATTGGATTGAATGGTAGGATTGCTGAGGTGATCCGGAGTTTCGCACTGTTGGAGGTTAAGGAAATTTGATTTAATTGCTTCTGGAGGTCCAAAGCTCGTAATCGTTCTTGGAGAATCACCAATTAGGTGATCACGGGATCTGATGTCTGCTCGCTGCCAGTAGCCATAAGTATGTGTGTTTGAAAGGATCGTAAACTGAAAGATCTTCGCTTGCTATAAATCGCTAAGGCCCCACGGTGGGTGCCAAATTATAGACACTGGATTTCGTCTGATGTCCATAATCGAGAATTTATGGTGGGCGTCGTAGGCCCTCGAATGCTCAAGTCTATAGTGAAGACGAGCGGTAAATAATGGAAGAGTAAGGTCTGAGATTACCTTGACCTCCGTGGACTGTCATGAGGGCGGTGGGCCGGTTTAAATGGTGAGAGGCTTTGAGAGCTCAAGTAGGAGGGCTTAAGCTTGGATGGAAGAATGCTTAGGCTTGAATGAATGTAATTCTGAATTCTGCTTCCTTTTATAGACTAAGGAATAATCTTCTAGCTGGAATATGGGTCGTATTTATGAAGGTGGGGCCCAGTAACATGTTTAACATTCACCTTTCAGTGATGAATCAGTTGATTGTGCGGAGAACAATCAATTTATGAAGGGATATTTTTTGGTTGGGTCCATGTTGGAAAGTGGGCTGCCATGTAGTCTTTAGTTGGGTCTGAGAAGATAATTGGGTCCTTGGACCAAACTTGATTTGGGTTGTTTGTTGAATCAGACCTCAGATGAGTTCGGATCCTTGGCCCAATCTTGGCCTCTTATTCGAGCTATCTGAAGGAGTTGGGCTTAGTCTGTCATATAGGCTTTAAGATGAAAAGACGATAATGCCTTTGACCCAAATTTGGCCTGTACATAACCCATGATCATATGTTACTATATATGTTGATAATATCTGTCAAATGAGCATATGGAGATCAAGTTTAATCAATATTATGGAGAATTCACAAATTTAAATATTTCAAAAGGAAATGAACAAAAATAACTTATTACGAAATAACATAAAAAAATAAAAACAAAAATAATTTTTTAAACACAAAATAAAATAATATTTTTTAAAGAAAATAACACAAAAATAAAAGTATTCTAGTCAATTATCCCATCCCCTAACCAAGTTGAGACATATTCCCCAATATCTGAATAAAAAGAAGTAGAGTTTAGAAGATATTGCCTGATTAGTGTGGTATTGACAATTGAATCTGCAACATTGCTACTAAAAAGAAGCCTAAAACAATAAAAGAAAGTCAAAACAGTAAATTGAAATGAAGTTGTGATTGTGGCTCACATCTTCCTTTGATTTTACGTCCAGTAACAACTTGAATGCCCTCTATGGGTCAATGATATGCTTCCTATCCAATTTTCTTATAAATTGGCAAATAAGGTCTTTTAGAGTCAAATTCTCGTAACTCTAATTTAGCAATTTTTTCACAAAATACCCAAAACAACAAAAAATTTAAAAGATTTTTTAAAAAAAAAAACACACACATACACAGACAGAGGAAAAAATACAATAACGTTAAATTATTATTCCCCGGCAATAGCGCAAAAAACTTGACACACTCACAAAGTGGTTCTTTACTCCCAAGTATAAGAGTGTTGAAGTAATAACATTACCCGGTAATTCCGGGATCGATCCACAAGGAATAAATTTAATAAGATAAAATAATAATTCAACCAATAAAATAAAATTAATAAAATAAATAACTAGGGTTAGGAGATCCACTCTTGATATTTCAAATATAAAATAATTTTTACTTTTTATAAAATATAAATTATAATTATTTTCCAATCAATTTATTTCATGATTATCAGGTATTAATTATACCAACACATGTAATCTGTCCCGTCGATAATTAGTCATGTCAATGTATTAAATATGTCAAAATATGTAGAAACATATTGTTTTTAACTAATCCATATTTTTAATAGTTCATTTTCTGATATTTATGAGATTCAAGTATTATATGTGTTAATCATAGATTGTCCACAGCTAGTCAAGAGTTTTCTATAAATTGAAAAAAGTACGGATTTATCTGAGAAATAATCACAATTTATAAAATATAATATAAATAAAAATCACTTATATTTTCATACCACTAACTTCACCATTTACCCCAGCATGATACAAATTAGCAGAACAAGATAAAAATAAAAATACTCATAATTTTATTAATTAAAGAAAAATAAATTACAAAAGAAAAAATACACACAAGAGCTCATCCCATAAAATCTCAAGAGAGATTCATGAGAATTTGTTGAGGAAAATGAAAGGTGAGCACCTCTATTTATAGTAAGAGGTGCTCACCTCTTACTTTACAAATTACAAGACTTTCCAAGCAATTTGCAAGATTGGAAAGAATATGTCAATCCACCGAAAGGTGGATTGGCAATTTCTTTAAATTATTTTATTTTTTATTTTTTATTTTTTTATTCTTTTATGCTTTTGTTTTTCTGTTTTGTTTTTTATACTTTTGTCTTTTTTTTTTTTGTTTTATATATTTATATAAAATACATGTGTAGTTAAATACATCATAAGATCATTTTGTCGTCAATCTAAAAACGATGAATATTTTCCAAGTCCGATTTGAATCTAACTGTCATGCTCTTTTGGGTTTCTGGGTCTTGGAATTCAGATTTCATATCTATTTTTTTTGGTTGAGCTTCCAAAGAAGTTTTTTTCCTACACAATAAATAAAAAATATAATAAAAAATATAAAACATAAATTTAACTGTTATTTCAAAAATATGTTAAATTAAGAGGATTAATGAAACTATAAGTGTAAAACGATTAATTTGTCTTTTAATGTGTACTTTTAGCGTTCATCAATAGCCATCAAATATGTCAATTGTACAGGTAAAAGAACGAGTCAAGTTTTGGACAGGTAGTAAAAGTAAAAGACTGAATTATAGAAGATTACCTTCCATTGGAGGCGGCCCACTTTTTAAAGGACCTATTCGGAGCAGATGCTCCCGTAAGCCAGAGCTTGGTTAATGTTCACCTACTGGGACATGAAGTTGATATCTAGAATAAGGTGGGACATCTCTTCTCGAGCATTCTCCTTTAGGTCTTCCACCTCCAAGTTGCGAGTTAAAGCTTTCCTAGCATCAGGGATCCTCATGCCTTTATCGCAAAGGGCGGTAGTTTTCCTCCTAGGGCCCACCTCAAGAGCTTCAGATGTCTCCCCCCGACCTGGTGGAAACGTCTTTTATGGGGTCGATAGGGTGCGGTTGGTATTTGTGGTGTTTGGGAGGATGCTTGAGTTTATTGGATAGGGTATTGGCGGTTTGAGTTGTTGAAGCAGAGGTCGGCGTCAAGGCCTTGTGTTTTGGTGATGAGGGAAATGGTGTCGTTAGTTGAGGCGGGTCCCACTCGGGCCACCCAAGGCTCTGAGTTTGGCTTCCCGGACTATCTCCAAAGAGCTGGGTCTTTTCCAAACATTCTTACATTAAAAAGAAACACAAGATTGAGAGCAATCAAATGAAGCTCGGTCGAGTAATATGTAAAGTGAAAATTGTGACAATAGCGTAAAGAAGTACAGAGAAATGGGCTAGTCAATTAAAAATTATTGGGTATTTTTCTCGCTGGATGAGAGGTGCGGGATGAGACCCGCCTCAACAAGAGATGAGGTGTTGATGAGGTCTGTTTAATGGTCAGCAAACTGAAATGCCAATTTCACCATTGCCCGGACCTCATGACGGACTTTGGGAGGATCACTTCAGCAAGCTATAATGTATTCAAGATTGTTAGTGATGAGCTGAGAATTCTAAGGGAAATGAGAATGAGATATGAGAATAGGTCATTACCTTCCACTTGGAAGACGTTCGACATTGTGATGTCCTTGTCTGAGATGAGCCAATGGTTGCCCCATGGCCAAGTTCATCGTCGCTAACATCTTGGAAAAATACCCTTGCATGGGCATGCATATACCCATGTCGAACAAAGCCGAGCAAAGCGCCACCTGGTCGCCAATAGGTCGGTTGGCCTGGTTCTCATCCTCTGGAACATCTAAAGTAATTTCTTCAGGGATGATAAACCTCTCCCGAAGTTGGTCCAGCACAATCCTGGTTATGGTGGAAGCTCTGTCCATGTCCAGATTTATGAAGTCCAGAGCGGGAGGAGTTGGTTCGGAACGGGGTCCTCTTCTGTTATGTGATTGGTTTTCTTCCTCGGATGGAGTTGGCATGGTGTCGTAGTCATTTCTGACCACTTCGATCGACTCGATCGAACGCAAGGCGGGAGCCTCGAGTGGCAACACGTTGAGGGGAGTTGGGGAAGAAGACTCAGATTCTGACATTCCTACCAAGAAGCGACTCGAGGGGGAATGTTAGTTCAAAGTAGCTTGAGTTTTTAAATCTACTCATATGGTTAGTATAGCTTAATATGCGTATTTAGGGTTTTCAATGTTATTATCCCTACCAAGTTACTAATTTTAAGAAGCTCTAAGCGCCCTAACAGTGGGAAAACAGTAAATTTACAAATACTACCAGGGCAAACACATCAAAAAACCTAAAAACACATGCTTTCTACATCCAAACACAAACCCAAAAACACACACCCATATATTGTTAGGGTTGGTTCACGGAGCGCCAATCCGGATCGTATTTATGTTTAATTCATGAATACAAATAATATATTTTTCCATAATATTACTTATATATGGTAACACCTCTTGTTTTTATATAATTATTCATTCTAATAACGATTATATTGAAACTAAATCTGATTTAGTGATATGTATATATTAAACAAAGACTGTATGATTTACAACGTAGTACGTAGTACAATGTAGGTTGTAATTGACGTTGGGAAGTGTCACCATAAGTTGTATATTCTCGAATAAATTTTCTGGTCAAGATTTACTAACACAGGTCGGTTAGTAAAATTCGCTGAAACCAGTACATGTCATAAATCGGGACTTGGTCCGATGATTTATCCCAATGAACCATAAGTCTTGGGAGACTTTTATAGACGTGTAGGTGTTTGTTTGATTAATATTGAACGACTCACCGAAGATTTCCTAATAGATGGTACACCAACGTTAATAGGAATCTTCTCGATTCGAGTAGTATAGTGGTCATTCGACTTGAGATATCAATGTGGATATATGAGACATCCTCCACACTTTGATAGTAGTCACTTCACCAATCTATATAGATCAGACTTCCACCTGTATGCTCATGATATCCTGTGAGTATCAGATATAATCCGCCAGTCCTGTGTACAAGGCATAGGTATCATATACGTATTTGCCATCTAGTAAATCCATGGCTGTGTTATACTTCGGAAGCGAGTTCCAAATGTTATTTAGAGATCGTAAATTTGAAAGTTGACTATATTATATCCCAGGGATTTGGCGTTCATATCTATATCCCCGGTATAATATCGATAACCTGTGATGGAGGGATTATACGTATGCAATGACCTCGACTTGCATAGTTTAGCGAGATTATCCGTGGCGAGTGGGTGAATTATGGACACGAAATTTGATTCTGTGACGGATAAACCTAAACTTAGAGAGTCCCACAATATGAAGTGTACTCGTTGAGCACTTGGGCAACGCATTATCAATAATACAAATTATTCATAATACTTTATTGGATTAAATAAGTTAATTCGAATCGTTTAACGGTTAAACGAAAATACATACATAGGGGCATTTCGGTCAATTAATAATTAATGTGTATTTGTATTTGATACAAAATTTGATTAGATACATATTAATTAATTGTCAAATGAGATTTTGACACATGTCATTAATATATGTATTTTGTTATTTAGTGTAAGTAAATATATATATATATATATATATATTTATAATTATATTAATTAATTATTTAGATATTTAAATGTTAAATATTTAGATAATTAAATAATATCTATATTTCATAATTATTATGTAATATGTTTAATTATTATTAGTTACTAATGACATTAAACTTTAAGGTTGAAGTGTTCAATTTGATTTTGTCTACTTTAACTTTATGTTTAATTAAATTAAATAATATTCATTTGTAATAATTGTTATTACATATGTTTTATTATTTTTGGTAACTAGTGGCATGATATTCTTTTAAGCTTGGAGTTTTCAAATTGATTTTGATAACTTAAAGCTAGATATTTAATTTGATTAAATGAATTTTTCATTAACAAAAATACCCCCTAATTTTCGGCCAAAGAGAGTATATAAGGGAAATATTTTTTTCCTTTGCTTGGTTGATGTTAACCTAGCCTCCAAATATCATAAAAAGCTCTCCAAGTATTTTAGAGAAGAAAATTCATACAAGAACAAAAGCTTAAGGAGCTTAAGGAAGATTAAGGTAATCTTTTATTTTCTTTAGCTTAGAAAATTATTTTTGTTGTTCTTGCTTTAATTTTTATATTGTAGAGATACTTGCAAAAGTTGTAGAGAATCTTTACACTCTAAAATTTGAGGCTTTTTGATTTGGTTGATGGTTTTAGTGGCTAGATGCATGTCTGAAGTTAGATTGAGTAATATTAATGTAATATTAGTTCAATTTTATCATATGATGACTTGTTGTGATTCTAGAGTGTTATGAACACTTTTGTAATACCTAGAATTTTTCTTGAGTTCTTCATTGGTGGTGGCTTTAATTGGTGTAAATATTAATATGATTAATGTTGAGAAAATTGGATTTAAAGCATGAAAAAAATTATTTTTTCATACAGATCAAATTTGGAAATTCTGGAAATTTTTTGATGAAAAATATATTGGATATGTATTGGGCATTGGAATAATTATCGGAAATTATTTCGGAGTGAAAATATACAAAAAAAATGAAAAACGGTATTACCGGGTGAGTTTCGGGCTTACCAGATAACGGCTGCCCAAGTACTGTTGAGACTTACTTGGGCAGCCCCTGTGTGTATTGGTTGGTTTGTTCAGTCAAAAACGCGTTTTATGCTATTTTGCAAAAAAATATTTTTGTAAAAGTTTCGCGATGTTTTCTAAATTAAATTATGTCGTTATTTGATATCGAATAATATGTTTAGGTGAAATATGAATGAATTATTCATAATGGATATTGAATAATTTATTCACTAAGTTTAAAAAATTTTAAATTACGATTTCGCCCGAATTGCACTCTTCCACTGTGACTGACCCAACATATATCCTCATTATGACCCGAAATACATGTGTATATAGCGAGGAATACCTCACTTATATTTCGGGTCGGTTTTGACCCTAAGTAGTAATAAAATACCCCAATTTCTCTCGTGAATGTAGGTTGGAGCCACTCTCCGCCGAACCACGTAAATCCACGACTCTGTGATTTATCTGTCTGCCTACTAAGTTTACCTTGATCTCTACTAACCAAATAAATTCACTGATGAGAGATGTTTGTTTGAGAGGTTAATTTTCCATATTGCCATTGAAATGAAAAACATTGTGAATACTAGTTAATTATCTATTGTAGGGTAACAGTTAGCATCAAAATTAAATAATTAATTATTATGTTGTTAGGTAACAAATAGTACTCATATTAATTAATTATATTGTGATCTAACAATCTTATATATAATTAATTAATATAAACGGCAGAAAATAAAAGACACACAAGATTTTTATGTGCTTTAAAAATCTCTTCCTTTAGAAATGTTCAGACTCACTCTAACTACCATCACCTTAGTGTTTCCGTCCTAAAGAACATGTCCCACAACCACAAATAGGTGAAATCCATCAACTCAAAGTTGTCTGCCGCTGCTATGTAAACTTTCTCTACTGTGAACAAATGACATCTCGAGAGAGTCAACATCACTGTTATTTGTTAGGTGCAAACTCATTACTATTATTATTATTATTATTATTATTATTATTATTATTATTATTATTATTATTATTATTATGATCATCATCATCATCTTCTACTAATAGAACTTTCGTTCCGCGGAATTTTATCAAAATAAATTAAAAAAACAAAACGACAGTCCGATGCCCTTACTAATATGGAAATTTATGTGATATGCATGCATTAACAACTCATGAGCAAGGAAAAATTATACTATGCAACAAGTGGTACTATATCATCTCTGTAACAATTCAATTATATATTATCATGTAAAAAAAATTAAATAAATAGTAATTTTTTTAACACTTTTTTTTTTGGAATTGTTGGAACCCCACCGCCAAACCACCATTTCCGGGCTTAAGCGGAATAAGTAAAATCTCTGATTGTCTTAGACTCTTATAAGAAACGCACTCCCTGAATTCAAACCCAAGACCTCCAAGTGAGATCCTGAGCCCTATATCACCAAGTCACGTCTCTTGGGACCAATTTTATTTAACACAACTCATACATATTATATAATTATTAATTAATGATATTACGTGATCAATAAGCAAAAAATGGAAGTAGTAAGAAGCACGTTACAATTGTATAATCCAGTGAACTTAATTAAGTTAATTTATTAGTAAACATATATTCACATGTAATGGATTGACTTGGTCCCAATTTGTGTTTTCCTCATTGCATGCAGCACTTGCCTGCAGGACACATAAGTGCCATGTTATTAACCTTGACCTAGACTACTGGTCTAACGTGTATCATAAAATTATATAGATATATATATATATATATATAGGTGAATTTTATTGACTTGGGAAATTCTTTTTAATGTTATAACTATCAAAATATGGGATAAATTGTAAAAACTAAAAATTGCCGAGAATTGTCAATTTGCCATTAATTTAATCAGAATTCTGGAATAAAGTTTAGAAAATTTTAGAGTAGTAGACTTAAACAAAGTTCACCCCAAAAAATGAAAATAATGACATCATATAGGGGGTTGAGTGACATATGCTTTTGAGACAATTCTCATTCCTAGCTTTTCCTTTCTCTATATATATACCCCTTTGCCTTTAGCTTTGTTTCAACTAAAGCAGCTGCTTCTCACCCTCCTTATCTCCTTTGCTTTCTCACTAACAAACTACTCAAAAAATGGAATGCAAAGGCAATATTAATGTAGCAATCCCAATTACTAATTTGCAAACTTCTCACTTCTCCTCTCCATATAAATTTTCTCCTCCTCCTCCTCAATCTTCTCCAAGCTTTGCTTCAACTTCTCATTCCTATTCTCCAAGCTTTAATAATGGCTCTCCTTCACAATCACCTCCAAGTCCTATGGCTGCTCCACCGTCTCCGCCGCCTCCTATTGTTATTAGTCCTTGTGCTGCCTGCAAAATCCTCCGCCGCAGATGTGTTGAAAAATGTGTTTTAGCTCCATATTTTCCACCTACTGAACCCTACAAGTTCACCATTGCTCATAGAGTCTTTGGTGCTAGCAACATCATCAAGTTTTTGCAGGTTTGCACTTTCTTTCTACGTAAAAATTGAAATTTAGTGTCAATTTTAACATGCTAATTGTTTGTTTTCATCATATAGTTGTTTTGATTAGACTTTAGAGTTGTTAAATGTTGTTCTTTTACTTTTTGGCAAACTTATGGACTTCTCTAACAAAAATAAAAGAGAGTGTGACATCTTAACTGATC
Organism: Zanthoxylum bungeanum; assembly: GCA_019454045.1. Taxonomy (NCBI): domain Eukaryota; kingdom Viridiplantae; phylum Streptophyta; class Magnoliopsida; order Sapindales; family Rutaceae; genus Zanthoxylum; species Zanthoxylum bungeanum. The sequence continues at coordinate 159,002 of SKCR01046164.1, read as the reverse complement.
CCATTGAAACTTTAAAGTTAATTTTCAAACAAATTTCCATAATTTCAATATTCAAATGGACCCTTTTGTATTTCTCTTTATAAACTTGGGATTGGGCATCAATCATTATCACAGGGCACGGCCAATTAGAGACATACAAGTTTTATAAAGACTCGACTTATGCCCCTTTTTAAAAAATAATGTAAATTATATAAATCATGAGCAGTGTTCCACATTAGATATCAACAAAAATGATAGACACGTATACTAATTAATTACTGTAGCGATCACTATAGCTACAGTAAGAGGAGTATAGTTATTTTCGGGATAAGTATATGTAAGTATATCACTTCTCTAAATATCAATTCGACCACAAGTTTACATTGACTTAGTTCTTAGCACATGGGTTCAAGTTTTGACAGAATCCAGCACTTAGTAGAGAGCAAGTAAAACGTTTCTCATCGAGACCAAATTAACTTGCAAATTAAAATAAAATGATTCCAGCCATGCATATTAGTTTTTGGTTAAATTTTCTTTTGGGCTAATTATCTAGTTAATTTTCTTTATTTTTTAAAAAATATTTAAAATGTCTATGCCATTTTTCCACAGCTATTTCACGCAACTTTTCAGGATAAAGTAATGTTTTGTCTAATATAATTAACGAGGTAAATTTATAAATATATATATATATATATATACCAGTATAAATATTTTAGATAATTTTTACATATATAGATATTAAAATATGCATTTACCATTTTACCCCTAATTTTTTGTGTTGAAATATCTCACATGCCATTAAAATTTTCCAGGAACTGCCGGAATCTCAAAGAGCAGATGCAGTGAGCAGCATGGTCTATGAAGCAACTGCCAGAATCCGGGATCCGGTCTACGGCTGCGCCGGCCCGATTTGCCATCTTCAGAAACAAGTCAGTGAGCTTCAGGCTCAGTTAGCCAAGGCACAGGCCGAGCTTGTCACCATGCAAAGCCAACAAGGCAATTTATTAGCTCTGATTTGCATGGAAATGGCACAATCTCAAGAACAGGTCTTGCATCAGCAGCAGCAGCAGCAGCAACAACAACAGTTCATTGACACAAGTTGTTTTTTGGACGAAAATACCCTTGGCTCAACCTGGGAACCTCTCTGGACATGATCAAGAGAAATTAAAGCAACAGAGAGTTGAAATTTTAACCTTTAAGAAATTATAAAGATTACATAAAGCTAAACATACTTAATTAGAAAGGTTTCTGATTAATAATTAAAGTAATTAATTTGCTGCCGTAGATGTGGGTGTTATTATGTGCTTTAATTTTCATTAGTGATCATGTTGACAAAAAGGAATCTTTGAACCATGATCAGGAAAAAAAATCCCATGTTAATGGTAAAATATTATCTTTATTTTCTTTTACTGTGGACTTATTTTTTAATTTCTTTGTAATTTTACTTGGATACTTGCCTTTCTCATGAGCCTATGAAAGCACTACATACAGTATATATATTGGTGACCTAATTTTATCATCTAAAATGGATTTTTTTAGTTACTTTTCAAACAATCTCTTGACTTTTACTTTGTCACTTGTATATGCTAATGAAAAATAATATAAAGGAAAATGATATAATTTAAACCAAAAAAAATATTCAATTTTTTTAATATGCATCACCATTAACACCAAAAATGAATTAAGCAATTTTGTATTTTTAAAGATAGAAGCTAGAGAACACACCAAAAAAAATATTCATTTATTTTTTCAAAACTTGCATTTAACATGCACTTTATACTACAATAAACATACTAGTATACATCAAATATATATTATTAGTGGTGGCGGATCCTCGAATTTTATCCAATAGGGGCTTCATATGATACAATTAATTTTTTTTCAACACATAACAAGTCTTAACAAAAGTAATAAGTGTCAAAATCTTGAACATCATTGAGATAATATTGTTGACGGTGGATTTGGATCCGACCTACGTCCACGGACACAAACAGGATGATATATTTTTATTACTCAAACACGCTTTTCAGATCTCTTTTTGTTTTTTACAAGTCAGAGCTTGATGATTCTGATACCATTACACATACTCTGCCCTCATATTTATAATAGTACAGAAATCAGACTCCTATTTGTATAAGAATTCCTGGTCGAATCAGTGTCCTCCTCTTGCAAGATTCCTAGTCTAATATTGCATTCACTTTTCTTATTTCTTTTTTGGATTCTGACTCATTACTTTTCCTTGTGAAAGTAGGATAACTTGTTATCTTATCCGCAAGAATAGGGTGTCATCTTCTTGAGCATATCTCGCCATCTGGTCGGTCTTCATGAGGTCGGTCATGATAGTCCTTTGTACTGAGAATGTTGTTGTCGACCTGATAGTGCCCGGTTATCTGAACAGAAATGTGCTCGGTTTACCGGTCATAAAGTGCTCGGTCTATATATGTTGTGGTCGGTTTGAAACCGTAAGGTGTTTATTCTTTTATTGCAAAGTGGTCGGGTTGGCTTTAACGATCTCACCCAAGTAGGGAATTACCCTTCTATCCTCGTTGTGATGCTTTAAATATCATAGTGCCCGAAAACACCATCAACATATGTCCCCTAGTTCTCGGTTCCAACGAGTGTGCAAGTTGGTGCCGGGAACTATATAAAGATGGTGTGCCGATTTACTGTGTTGGGGGTCGACCCAGTGTTGAATCAAAATGCTTCGTCGCCTCTTTTCAAAACGCCTTTTCTTGAGACTCGCAATAGTCACGTCTGTTTTAAATGCCCATCAAATCACCTTTAGGGTTTTCCCTAAGATTGAAACTTGTCAAACATCCGTTGGGTTCCCGCCGAAAAAGAAGTGGAGAGGCGTCTTAACAGTGCGATGATCTTCAACTGTTCGTTTGATTTTGGCAGACCTCTTTTGAAGTTGACACTTGGCGTTGATCTGGGTTTCTTTTTTGATCCAATGGCCATGAGCGTCTCATTCAGGACCACAAGAAGACGAGACTTCCAGTGTGCACTCTTTTGGCAAATTCTCCTTCCTACCTGTAAACTTTTTCCTGCTCCAAACGTGACTCGTTCAACTCAGTGCTCTTGGAGTTTCTCTCAACCGCGAGTTCTCTTTCTCTCTCTCCGCTGTGACTTGTGAACATAAGGGACAGGCAAACTGTATTGTACAACCTTTAGCCTTTCCGAAAAGAAAAATTAAGTCTTCTGAACGACCTCTTCCCTTTTGTGTGTTGTGAATCTGTTTGTTATTTTTTGAATGTTGCTAGGGAATGATTTATGGCTTGTTGGATTTTGCTTAGGGCACTTTAGAATCCACCTTCTTAGCTAAGACGGCAGCTCTGAGTAGTTTTTAACTATAGACTGATTCCCCTTCCTTTCAATTTCCTCGAATGTCAGGAATGTCTGACAACAAATATTCCTCTTTAAAACCTGATAGACCCTCAACTCCCCCTGCTGAAGAGCTTTCCTCGGGTTCGGGGGCACCCAGTGTAGAAGACCTTGATACTACCCCTACCCCTTCCGAAGTTGAGCAAGATACTTATCACCAGAGGGTCCCCCGGAGGGATCCAGAGCCTGGTGATCTTGATAGCTCGGCTCTGGATATGAATCGGCCTTCCAGAATAACTGAGGATGATCTGGCGCTGTTGCGGCAACGATACGATATCCCAACTGAGGATGGATCGTGCTAGTCAACCTGACGAGGGCTCGGTGGCACTTCTTCCTGCTTTCTTTGAGTGTGGACTACGGCTGCCGATGCAAGGTTACTTTGCTTGGATGCTGGCCGAGATGGAGATTGTCTCCTGTCAACTGAGTTTAAATAGTTGGAGGATTTTGGCCGGCATACATGTGGTTTGGCACCGGACGGGGTTGGGTGAACCTTCTTTGGAAGAGGTGAAGAGGTTATATCGTTTGAAGTCCAACCCAAAGACTCACCACGGTTGGTATTACCTCTCTGCTTATGATAGTTCGTCCAACGTTGTCCAGAAACTCCCTGACTCCAACAAGAATTTCAAAGATCTCTGGTTCTGGGCTACTGGGGATTGGGGTCGGGTTCTGAGATCGTTTGAAGAGGATGTTTCAGTCCCTTATATCTTCAGATCGGAAGGTTAGAGGTTCCTTATCATTTTTATGTGTCCCTTCTTCTTAACTTCATATTTTTAGGGTCCTGACTTCTTTTATTTCTCCCAGCCTGTTGGAGGGATGCTCCCAAGGTTTCCCGCCAAGCCCGGAGGCGGGTATCCTGGGCTCGGCGATACGCCGGTCTTTGGAGGGATTTGGTAAATGATACGGCTTTTGCTGAGTCCGGCTTGATTCGGGTTGTTCCTCCAAAAGTCCCGGGTCGGATAGGTAGATCTGTTATTGGTTTTTTTTTTTTTTTTGCTCTCTTCGTCCTTTAGAAGGAAATATCGTTTATGCTTTTGCCAGGGTTTCGTACTGATCATGCCTTTTGTCTTTTGTTCTTACAGGTATGTCGAAGAGGCCGAAGTATCTCGAGAGGTTGGCCGGTACCATGAAGAAGGCTAGTCATGCTGAAACTGGAACCTCCCGGGCACATCCTGAATCTGTCGAGGCTGGGAGGGTGTCTCAAGGGAAGGTTCAGCAGGCTGCTCGGGGTCTATCTTCTCCCTCTGGTGCGCAGTCATCAGAATCTCCTCGGCTGGTTAGTCCGCCGAAGCATTTTAGGAAGAGGAGGCGTCAGTTCGGGGCAGAGGAGACTGAGTTGGTTCAAGAGACGGAGGAGGAGCCCGTCCAGGGCAAGAAAAAAGATGCCCATCGGGGGAAAAAATCGTCTAGGGGCTCCTCCAAGAAAGGAAAAGGTTATGTGATCCTCGGTGTGGATGATTTGGGGGAAGACATCCGGGAGGCTACTTCCCATCTAGTGCTGGCCTTTAATGAACTGGCCGAGGTGATTCCTCCGGGGGAGATTTCGAGATATGAGGACATTTCTCCTGAGGCTTTGGTGACAGAGATGAGCTCCCAAATGGCGAAGGTAGTTACTCTTCTCCCTTCTGATTTCGGGTCTTGGTTTTCTTATCTCATATCTTGACTTCTTTGTTTTGTGCAGGTTACTTACCTTATGGCCAAAAATAAGGACCTCCTCTTGAGTCTATTGTCTGAGGGTGGTCAGGCCCAGAGACTTCAGAATCGCCTTACAGAGGTGGAGGCTAAATTGGCCGAAAGGGATGAGGTGATAAAGAATCAAGAGCTGATTGCGATCAAGACCTTCAAAACAAATAAGGCTCTTAAGGCTGCTGCTGCGTTGGAGCGAAAACTTGCCGATTCTGCTATGGAGGATTTGAAGGCCGCCCAATCCGAGATTGGCATTTTGAAAGTGAAGGTGTCAAGTGTTGAGGCCAAACTGAAAGCCAATGACGAACAAATGGCACGGGCTCGGGATGATCTTGAGAGGAAAGAGGCCGAACTAGAGGCCGAGAAGGATGTTATCTGCCTTGAAGGGGTTGGTGATTGTGCTGAACTAATACCGATGGTACTGCCCGGTCTGAACATGGATCATATTTACGCGACCATCAGTTTTTGCAAGGGGGAAATTTCTGAGGAGGAGTTCCGGAAGTGGCTCCCCCCTTCTTCCGAGGAGGTGATGGATCCCGACCCAATTTCGATTGCTCCCGTCTCCCAGATTTTTCAAGAAGAGCGACCTGATATTCCTGTTCCTGACGAGGCTTATCTTGAGGTTCCTCCTCCTTTTCCTGAAGTAGAGGTCTCCCATGCTGCCGAGGTCGAAGCTGCTGTTCCCGTTCTTGAGGTCGAGCTGATCCATCCATCGTCTGAGCCAGCTGAGGAAGAAATTCCTGCCCATGTGCGGGCTGACTGAGAAAGGGTAACCCGGACGGGGCCCTGTGTATACTTAACTTTTTGTAACAACATTTTATGTTGTATCTTGATATATGTACATCTTTATGTGTTTTTTTTTATCTCTTTCTCTTTTTCTTTTTCTTTATGTTTCCTGTTATCCGAAAATTTGAGACCCCTCCGTGGGGGACAACATGAGCTGGAGGGATGTAATCCGATCCCGAGCTAGGCTCTGGGGGAATGTTACCTCCCCAGTCCAAAGAAGACCGACTCGGTGGGACGTAACCCGATCCCGAGTTGAGGAGGAAAACACTTGGCTCTGGGGGAATGTTACCTCCCCAGTCCAAAGAAGACCGACTCAGTGGGACGTAACCCGATCCCGAGTTTTGGAAAACACTTGGTTTTGGGGGAATGTTACCTCCCCAGTCCAAAGAAGACCGACTCGGTGGGACGTAACCCGATCCCGAGTTGAGGGAAAAACACTTGGTTTCTGGGGGAATGTTACCTCCCCAGTCCAAAGAAGACCGACTCGGTGGGACGTAACCTGATCCCGAGCTGATTGGCCAATTGGCCTCGGCGGTACTAATCCAGCCCCGAGCCGATCAGTCTAATGGTCTCGGCGGAACGAAATCCAGCCCCGAGACGGGTAATCTTTGGGACTTATAGAAGGGAAGTGAATCAACCTTTGAAGCCCTACCAAATCCGATATGGGCGTCCCCTTGCCAGTCCGGTGAAAAACAAAAACAAAACTTTGGAAAATAAGATTAAAAGGTGGGAGTGACTTAGCACTTATCCCAAAAATGTTTTTGCAAGTATAAATAACAACATGGATGCCTCAAGACAGCGTCCTGTCCGAGGTCTCCAAAACACAATTCTGAATCTTTCAATTCAGAGTCCTGGCGAACCAGGATTTGGATCAGTAGAGCGTTTGAATGGTGAGGGCACATCCTCTACACGTCGGGTCACTGTGGAGCCTGTGTATTGTATGAGGGCTCCTCCTTACCACGCTGGAGCAGGCACACGCTACAGGGGCACAACGCATCCCCGTGCTGTGCCTCTCTCGGATCCAAATGATGAATGGATCTAAGAGTGTCCGGGATGCTAAGGGCATATTCCTCCTTAGGTCCGGCATCACTGGAGCTAGCAATCGCCACGGGGGCGTCATCACCCCCCGTGCTATGCTTTCCCACGGATCCATTTCATCGGGTAATTGAGGATCAAAAGAGTGTTCGATATATCAAGGGTATGTTCCTCCTTATGTTCGGTAACACTGGAGTAAGCAATCGTTACGGGGGTATTATTCCTCCTCGTGCTATGCTTTTCATGGATCCTATGGGGATCATAGCTTTTCCCCTTAAATGGCGTCCCCTGTTACCCTTTGTACCTCCATTAGTAGGACGAAGCCTTCGATGTGGGTTTTGGGATCGGTATGGCCCTTGTATGGCGCCATGGTTGGCATGCTGAATCTTTTTGGGAATTTTTCTGACCTTATTTCTTCTGTGAGGGGGGACTCATCTTTACCGTCTCGGGCATCTCCTATGTCTGTATTGGGGAATACTCCCCATCTGGCTAGCTCCTCCCATAACCAAGATTTCATGCTGCTGTCTTTGGTTTCATGCCGCCTCTTGCGGTTTCCTCTCTTTCTGTTGTCTTGGGCGTGGTGCTTCTCAGGTCGGGTATCTTCCCGCGCTCTTTTGTCATATTCTTTCACTCTTCTCCTGGTGTTGTGAGGGCTATCATAGGAGGAGTCTGGTGACGATTTGTCATCCTCTTCCTCCCACATGTCCTCAGTTTGGGAATCTTTCTGAACCACCACAGATCTTACCCCGTAGGGGCCCGTCCTCCGGGGTCTGTCGTCCTCACTTGTATCAATAATCTTTTTCCCTCTGCTATTTCGTTCCTTCGTCGGCTAGTCCCGGTCTCGAATTTCCCGTCGTGCGTTCCTTCTATCTTTTCCAACCGGTCTACTATGGTTTTTAGCAGGGTTTGAATTTCCTCCCTTTCTTTCCTTAGGTTCTCTTCGATCTTCTCCATCCAATCCGCAGCCGAGCTCCCTGATGATTGGTGGTTTCCGCCTTCCGCCATTGTCTCACTACGCGAGTTGTTTTTTGTTCGATCCCCACAGACGGCGCCAACTGTTGACGGTGGATTTTGGTCTCAGGGCAATATGGGAATATCACTCCCGAGGAAATCCTCCTTCAATAGTGAATTTGTTTGGTTATGGGGGACCAAAGGCAAATTTAGCAGAAAACAGATAAATACACCAATCAACAAGGGGATTTAACGTGGTTCGGTGGATTTGGATCCGACCTACGTCCACGGACACAAACAGGATGATATATTTTTATTACTCAAACACGCTTTTCAGATCTCTTTTTGTTTTTTACAAGTCAGAGCTTGATGATTCTGATACCATTACACATACTCTGTCCTCCTATTTATAATAGTACAGAAATCATACTCCTATTTGTATAAGAATTCCTGGTCGAATCAGTGTCCTCCTCTTGCAAGGATTCCTAGTCTAATATTGCCTTCACTTTTCTTATTTCTTTTTTGGATTCTGACTCATTACTTTTCCTTATGAAAGTAGGATAACTTGTTATCTTATCCGCAAGAATAAGGTGTCATCTTCTTGAGCATATCTCGCCATCTGGTCGGTCTTCATGAGGTCGGTCATGATAGTCATTTGTACTGAGAATGCTGCTGTCGACATGATATTGCCCCGTTATCTGAACAGAAATGTGCTCGGTTTACCGGTCATAAAATGCTCGGTCTATATATGTTGTGGTCGGTTTGAAACCGTAAGGTGCTTGTTCTTTTATTGCAAAGTGGTCGGGTTGGCTTTAACGATCTCACCCAAGTAGGGAATTACTCTTCTATCCTCGTTGTGCTGTTTTAAATATCATAGTGCCCGAAAACACCATCAACATCTGTGGTGATTAATCATCCATCTGATTTTGTAGTTGATTCTTCAAAATATTCATGGTTGAAAATGTTATCTCTATAGTTGCAATAGCTACCAGAAGAAATAAAACCAATATAATCAATGAATAAATTAATGGAAACAACTTATCCTTTATATTCTTAATCATTGTCCTTGTATGTTCACTAATCACTTTTAATCTTGAAAAGTCAATTCTAGAACGCAAATCTTTAATTTAAACCTCATACTTGACAATGAATTGGGGATTTAGAGATTAGATGAATTTTTTTAATTCATTTTATATTATAAATGATGAAATTTGTTTCTTTTATTTATTTATAATTTTAATTTTAAATGAAGGGCTGAGAAACAAATAAGAAAATTAGGCTACTTAACAATATTTCAAGATCAATAAATAAATATACGTTAATAACAAATTAAGCCAGCAGCATCGGATTTATCAACAAAACACCTGATGAGCCTATAGTAGGCCCATGATTATGAGCTGATTTAACTTTTGAATTTTCGTAATATGAATTTAAATTTATATAATTATTTATTTTTATATAAAAAATGGAAAGTCTCTTTCTTCTTAATTTTCTCTGTCCCTCACATGGGTTATTGATTTATATAAAATAGAAATAAGTTGTCGGCATCATTCTATTACTCAAAACTTTTTGCATAATTTAGGCTAAAATGAAAATCTTGTAAACCCATAAAAGGCAGGGGACAAAGTGAAATTGAATGTAAAAGTCAAATGCTCAGTATTGGTCAAACTTCATGGACCCCATATGCATATCAATATATATATTTTTTTAATTGGAATCCCCGTCGTCAAACCATCTTTTCTAAGCTTAAGCGGATTAGGTAAAATCTGTCTCAGACTCTTATAAGAAATGCACTCCTTTAATTCGAATCTATGACCTCAATGTGAGACCCTGAACCCTACACCACAAAATCTCGCCCATTGCAACTATACATATCAATATGAATATGCTACTTATTGATACAAAAAGATGAATATGCTCTTCCAAATTCGTTCTAGAAATCCATTTGAATGTGAAAACATCGTCCAAAAACTGGCATCGTTAAGTACATAGATGTTTTTGGTAGATATCATATACATATGGGTCCAATATAATATAATAATAATATAATATGTCCCCAAGGGGTGTGGCTTGGTGGTGTAGGGTCCAGGATCTCACCTTGAGGTTCTGGGTTCGAATCCAGGGGGTGCACTTCTTGTAAGAGCCTGGGACAGCCGGTGGTTTTACCTACGCCGCGGCCCAGAATGGGTGGTTTGGTGGTGGGTTTCCATCGTTTGCAAAAAAAAAAAAAATTTAAAAAAAAAAATTAAATATGGGTCCAATATTAAATATTTTAGACCCACACGCTATGCATGTTTGAATAATTTCCTAAATATTAATAAATGTATCATATAGTCATATTTTTATTTTTATTTTTTTACATAATTATATATATTGAAATCTAAATTTATATAATTATAACTAGTGGTGGATTAAGGATTTTAATTCGACAGTGCCACAATCTAGAAATTGTAAATTTGACTTGGCTATAACATAAAATTAGTAAAACTAAAAGGGCATCCATATTCAATGAGGACCATAACCAAAGAAGAAATAAAATCTTATTGTTCGGTTGTCGTTTGCTGCGTCAGTTTATCATATTCGGAGGGAGAGGAATGTCAACACCCGTGATGGGCCTCCTTGCCTTGTTTTTGTTATTCTTAGTGATATTGTATTTACTGTTCGGACTCGTGCTAACTTATTGCGGAAGGTGAGACCATCTTATGACAATAAATGACTTTACCTCTCTTGACACATGCCGATGACATCTTCTTATGATCTTGTTTTGCTTGTAGCCGTTCGGCTTTTCTCTCTAGTTGTCTGGGGTATGCCCATTTGCTATTGTATAGTTTTGTTTTGGTTATTATACTTACTTTATCCACACAAAAAAAAAATAAATAATTTTTACTAGGTTATAACATAAAATTACAATTATAAGAGGTCTAATCGTAAAATATACATAAAATAGTAAAATTTCAATGCATTACGTTATCTTTCTTGAATTTCGACCTAGAGGGTTAGGATCCCCGGCCGGCCTCTACATAGTTCTTTCTTTTCTTTTCTTTTCTTTTTTTTTTTCAAAAAACATAGCTAATCAGAAACTCTTCTGTCGACCCAATACTTTTCATACTCGGCGTAGGTGCTAAGGAAAATAAGAAAAACATGAAAAAATAAACTAGAATTTTACTCTTTTAATTGACAAGCACAAATTATAAATTTATACCTTGATTGAAAAGATAAAAATAAAAAATGATGAAATTAAGATCCGTAGGAATTTTTTAAATAACATGTATTTTTATAGGGGTCTCATTAGAAACATGTCATTTGATATGTGTCCTTTGAGAAAAACACAAATAGAAGAGATATGTCACTTAGAGTGAAATGATATAATTATTTGAGTTGTAAGGGTGCATTGAAGAGTTATAATCATTTAAAGGATTGCAGTCATAAGTCTAAAGGTACCTCTTCAATAGCAACCCTCCATCTCTATAAATAAACCCTTTAAGCTATTCATTTAACATTCAATTTTGGAGAAACATTTATACAAATATATTAGAGAGTCTAAGAATTAGAGAAAATTTCCATCATTTTCAAGTGCAAGTTCTTAATCATAAGGAGTGCCCCTTAATCAAGAAGCAACCAAATATCATGGGAGAACATTAACCAAGAGATCTGTAAGTACATCGAGACAGGGCTAATAAGTTCTTAAGGACTGAGATTTCTCAACTTGATTGAAGTTTTTCATCTTCTACAATAGTTTCCAGTTTTTTTTTCTAAGTATTCATGTTTATTTTTAATTCATGGTTTGCATGTTTGATAGTTGAAAATTTGATTGAATAATGCATGTTAAAAATGATAAATAACACATCATGCCCAACAATCTTAATAACTTATTAATTTATATGTGTTGTTAACTCTGATTTATGCATGAGTTATTCTTATTTCTTCTGAAAAATGCATTATGCGCATGAAATTTAGGTAAGGACATTCAAACGCCCGACGAACGCATAAGAAAATAAGAAACATATTGTGTTCCGTATTTTAGATCGAATGTCACTCGAACGCAAGCTCTCTGGAAAAGTTTGTTCGAATGCGTTATCAAATGCTACACGAACGTGAACTTTCTGAAAAGATTCGTTCGAACGGTTGAACGAACGTGACACTAACGCAAGTCATACCTAAAATATTTTTAGACTTCAAATTAATTTTGATCAAATAATAGACCTGATACTTTCACAGATTTAGATCAATCTATTATCTAGTTATTTGTCATATGATATACATATATTTTAATTATAAGAATTTGGTAATATAGACATAAGTTAAATATAAGTTGAATGTAATATTAACTTAGTAAAAATCATATACAAGAAAATTTGTAAACTTGGTAGTATAGATTAGGGTGTTAAATTATCATATGGATACACCTAGTTGATTATAGATAAAGTTGAGAATATTTAATCTTGTTTATTGATTGTTTGCAGCATACTTGGTTGAGAATTAAAAGTGTATCACAAAGACTTGGTCCGAGTTATACACATGTAATTCCTTCCAAACTTGAATGAACTTATTTACTTATATAATTATTATACTTAAAATTGATAATTGAAGTATAACACTAAGATTGAATGCCTAAGATTTTCTATTGAGAAAATGTAAGGAAATTCTGACACCAAGGTGATAAAAGCCTAAGAAGGTAGAGATTTAAGTGGTTACACCAGACCCTTATTATCCTCTGAGAATTTTCTTTTGTTCACCTATCATAAGAAATTTTAGTCACAAATTCAAGGACTTGTATTATTTGGTACTATTATCCAAAATAATAACAAGTGGATTCTTAGAGTAACACATAAACATGCTCATAAAGTTGATTTTTGTGTAATTTATCTTGTGTAGACTTATTGGTAATTGTTTAATTTACAGTTACACATGGCTAGTGAAAATATCATAATATCGGTCGCTTATGGAGAGAAATCGAATAATTTTGGTGGAGCAAACTTCAAAAAGTGACATAACAAAATGTTATTTTACCTGATCACAGTACAATTGGCTAAGTACTTCAAAAAAACTCCCTCGGGTCATGTAGAGGGAGAAACTGAAGCAGCTTGGCAACTGCGAGATTAGACATGGTCGCAAGGCAACTTCTTGTGCAAGAACTACCTATTGGGTGGTCTTGTAATATCATGTACAATGAGTACGAAGGCACGACTTCTATGAAGAAACTTTGGGAATCCCTTGAGAAAAAATATAAAACAGAAAATATCGGACAAAAGAAAATTATTATGGGTAAGTTTCTGGACTACAAAATGGTAAATTCAAGGATGATAATGTCTCAATTAAGTTAACTACAATTGATTATTCATGAAATATTAGATGAGTGAATGAAACTCTGTGAGACGTCTCAAGTGGCCACTATGATTGAAAAGTTGCCTCAATCATGGAAGGACTTCATGAGTTATCTAAAACGCAAGAAGAAACAGATGAGTCTTGAAGATTTGGGAGTTTGATTGAGTTGAAGAGGACAAAAGGAAATTCGAGAAGGCTAGCTACAAGACTATAAAGTCTAAGGCCATCATTGAAGGTGGAAAAAAATAGCATAAAGAGAAAGAATAGTGGAGCTGATTTTTCCCAAGCGAGCAAGAGGTTTAAGGGAAAGTGCTACGTCTGTGGGAAAAGTGGTCACATTGCAAAAGAATGCAGAAACACTAAATCTCAGGATAATAGCAAGAAAAATGAAAAATGAGACCCATGTCACTGAAGATGAGCTGATGATTGATGAGATCTTAGAGTTGAACCTCTCAGCCATTGTAAAATTAACCTGGTTGGAAACCCGAGAGAATGGTGGATAGACACTGGAGCTACTTACTACAAATGTGCCAATAGTAAGATATTTTCTACATATCACAAGGTCGACAATGGAGATAAATTGACCATGGGAAATTCTTCCACCTCTAAAGTGGTAGGTCAAGTCACAGAGACCCTGAAGATGACTTCTGAAAAAGAGCTAACATTGAGAAATATACTGCATGTTTCGAACCTCAGGAATAATATAGTTTCAGGATCTTGTCTTAGCAAGAATGACTTTAAGCTTCTATTTGTTTTTAATAAATTTATTCTGAAAAAAAAAATGATGTCTATGTGGGAAAATGATAACTCACTGAGGGCTGTCAATCGACACAGTGCTAGTAAAAATAATAAAGCTACACCTCATGCTTATATTATTGAGTCACAAAATATATGACATGGTAGGTTTATGGCATGTTAATTATGATATGATGCATAAATTAATTAACATAAACCTTATACCTAGATTTACAATTGATAACCAACATAAATGTTAACCATGTGTTGAAGCGAAAATGAATAGAATATCATTTTATTTCATAGAACGAAGCTCTGAACCGTTGGAATTCATTCACACTGATGTGTGTGATATGAATGTTGTGCAAACAAGAGGCGGTAAAAAGTACTTTATCACTTTTATAGACAATATCACAAGATTCTGTTATGTGTAATTTTTTAGGAGTAAAGATGAAGCTATTGAGAGCTTTATAAACTATAAGAACGAAATTGAAAATCAACTTGGCAAGAAAATCAAAAGAATCGGGAGTGGTAGGGTAGATGAATACGTGTCACCATTCGGTGAATATTATTCCAACCATGGAATTATTCACGGAACTATTGCTTCTTTTTTACCTCAACAAAATAGAATTGCAGAACGTAAAAATTGAATGTTGAAGGAAATGATGAATACCATGTTGATAAGTTCCGGTTTACCCCAAAAATTGTGGGGGAATCTCTGCTACCTCGTAAAAGATTGGACAAGACATCATATGAATTGTAAAAATGTCATGCACATTGCTACAAATACTTGAAAGTGTGGGGGTGTCTTGCCAAAGTGATGGTACCTAAACGTAAAAAGGTAAAAATATGACAAAAAATTATTGACTGTATACAAATACTTGAAAGTGTGGGGGTGTCTCGCCAAAGTGATGGTACCTAAACGTAAAAAGGTAAGAATATGACCAAAAATTGGTGCTTGGAATATCAATCCGAATAATTTATTGTACATTTTATTTTTTATTAATAAAATAACTATATTTTCATTTCATACCTTATTAATGGTATTTTCATATGCATATTACATTGATGTATAAATATGTTAAGAATGACATCGACCTTAGAATAGTCTTGTAGTAATACTGGATACTAGGTGGTCCGATATTGGGATAAATATTACTATTATAAACTATTCTTAAAGTAAATATATATATATATATATTCTTAATCGTTGTTTTTGGAATACGGTCGAATTCCTATAACCTAGAAGACTAGCAGATATTGTATATTAGAATTGGAGTTCCAATGGTTTAACCCAATGTACTATGAGCTTTGGAAGCTCGTATAGACATATGGGTATTGGTTGGACCGAATACTGAATGAATCAATGGTGATTCCTAATAATTGGAAGTACATACCACTGTCAATGAGAATCTCCTCGAGTCGAGTAGCATATGTGATCCTTTGACTATAGGATAATATTGATTTTTTGTGATATACTCCACACTTTGATGTCATGTATGTGAGAAGTCTTTCATGGTCTGGCCTTTAGATGTTCATTGGGTGTGGACCGATGCACTCATTAATCAAGTGCGAATAAAGATAGTATCTGTCAGCCCGTATGTGTATCATAAGGGGGTATCCATGTGAGTATGTCACGATTCTTAAGACTTTGGCCAAAGCCGATCGCTAAGGGTGGATCGTATCAATTGTAAATAATTGTAGACATGTCGACATGAGATGTGCGCTTCGAAAACTTGACGTTGTATTCTATGTTTTCTAAGCACAACTAAGATAGTCTACGACGGAGGGATTGATAAACATATATGATGACCTCGACTTGTATAGTTTAGAAAGGTCGTTCGTGTTCTTCGCGAATTCGGAGATGGCTGAATTAATTACATATTAGCTAGGCTTATATGACGAACGTGTCTGAACTTAGATAATCCCAATATGAAATGTACTCGTTGAGCACTAGGGTAGCCGATTAATTTTGAAAAAAAATAATATTCGATATTATAATTATCAACTAAGATAATCAAGTGTTATTGGATAACATTGATTATTTACTTTGACCTAATTGGATTAATTGAATTAATTCAATAATTACACAATGACTTAATTATAAATTCATAAATATCTCTACCATTTGAGTATATTTTGGTAAATGTAAATATGTAATTATAGGTTTTTTTGGCTTGATTTAATTGGATTAAATCAAAATGGCAAACATTGAACTAATCATTTTTTTAATCTATATCTTGATTTAGTTGGATTAAATTAAAGTGGTAGACAAAAGTGATTAGTCATATTCCTAATTATACATATCTGGATAAATTAGATTGAGCCCACATAAAAGTTGATTAGAACTTTTATTAATTAAAATTTTTCTAAGTTTTGCTATAAATAACAAGCTTGAGCAAAGTTTTAATTAAGCTTGAGAAAGCTAAATACAAGCAATTCTTGGAGAAATTAGCCTAAGTTAGAGAAGTGTTTAGAGAAGCTTTGTGAGATCTCTACAACATTTCATCTGGGAGAAATCAAGATTGGATCTTGGAGTGAAGCTTGGCAGCATTGGAATCAAGATTGGATCTTGGAGTCAAGCTTGAAAACCTTGGAAGTTCTCCAACCATTTCAACAAAGAGAATGAGATTCGATCTTTACATCAAGCTTACTAGGTAAGTTTGAACTTCTCTTAAGCTATGTTCTTCATTAGTGAGACATATAGTGATGAATTATGTATTGGATACATGATTACATAGTTTAGAGTTGAAATAATGCTAATGAATTGTGTTATGATGCTTTGGAAGTATAAACACAATATACTTGTTAATTAGGTCAAAGATATTCATGTTAGACATGGAACAATTAATAAGAGTTGGGAACTCAAGATTAAAGCTTAGAGCTATGGCTACCATTCTAGAATCACTTGACCACCTTTGGGTGACTAGAATTGTTCATGAGACATTTTATAGTGGGATTCTAAATTGGTTTGTGTTTTGATTCAGAAAAATGCATATAAGTATTTAGAATGCATGTATGCTAGTTGTATAACATGTTTTGATGGTGGTTATGATGCTAAAATTGGATTTTAGGTGTATTTGAAGTATTAGGAGAAAATTGGAAGTGTTTAGTATTGATTTGAAGTAGAAAATGCTCACTGCCTAGGACAACGTCGCGACTCTGACCTCTCAGCATCGTGACACCGAGCATCAAACTTAGGAGCGTCGCTATGCAAACCCTTCCACGTCGCGATACCGAGACGTTCAGCTCTCGTCATTGCTCTCGTACTTTGGAGCGTCTCGACGCCCAAGATTCCTCATCACGACTCACAAAACCGATACATATTGAAACTTTATTTTCTCCATTTCAAAGTTTTCAGACTCCATTTTGGTCCCCGTTTTGTCCTACGGACTCGAAACATAGTTTAATTTTACATAAAATATTTTAAAATACACCCATGCTAGATATCCATGGGTTAGACCCACTCCTACTGTGTGGGAGACCGATCCGACCCTAGAGGTTCCACATCTGTCCCAACAGAATGGTATCATTAGCAAGGCTTAACCACACAACACATTTTACATGTTTGACATATATTTGAATCTATACCTCTGTATTTTAATTTAATTATGCATAATTCATATTGGATATGTACTGTATGTTTTAAATTAAAATTTTGACCTAATTATGTTAATGACTTGATTTTCATAAATCTCATGTGATTAGGTAATTTCTTTATTTTAAGTAATAGTATTAGTAATGTTGGAGAATTATTGAAGGTCCATCTTGTCAATACAGAGATGAATGGGTTCTTACTACTTATGCCCAAGATCGTCATTAGTGTAAGGGTATAAGTGCTCGGAACTTAGGTCGCTCTGGTAAAACATGAGATATTACGTGATGAGTTAATGCAGTCACCCAATACCATCATTATTGTGAGGGTGTACATATGAAGCTCATTAGTGCACATTAACAAGTATATACCTAGAACATGTCTTAATCCGAGATCGTCATTAGTGTGAGGATAAGAAACAGTTCAGGACCAAACTATGAGTCACATGAAGTGATTGACCTTGGAGGTCTACCTATTGAGTTTATAAAGGCCAAGATCGTCATTAGCGTAAGGCTGGAGTAAATGTCATGGGATCCATTTCCCGCTATGAAATTTTGATAGTCAAATTTTTATTTTTTCCATTAAGGGAGATTACAGAATTACGTAAAATAGTATGAGGACACTAATAGATTTAAAATTCCATAATCAATTAGTGAATGCTGACAACTACTGTTTAAAATGTTGTCTTGTAGATGGCTGCCGCAAATCCATTGATGTGACTTTTGGATTCTAATAAACTAAAAGGAGCCGAGAACTACTGTGAGTGGTAAATAAACATTCGTCTTTTCTTGGAGTTTGAAAAATTGACATATGTAACTATCAATCCATTGCCTGTTGAAATCGATCCTGACTCTACTCCTGAAGAGCAAGAAACTTTTGGAAAATGGAAGGAGGATAACCTTAGGGTGAAATCCTACATTTTAGGATCAATGGTTCCATATTTGCTAAGACAGTACATATAAGTACTAGATGTTTGGAGCATTATGCGAACACTCAATGAGTTGTTCGAGGCAAATCAAGAAATAAAGATATATAGAAGGTATAAGAAATTGTTCCATGTTATACTCAAGGATGGAGGAGCTGTCAGCATTCATAACATGATCGACCAGATTTGATATTTGGAATGACATGACATTGTGATTGATGAATGGCTGGGCCGTAATTTTATTTTGTCTTCTTTATCTGGAACTTATGTTGGCTTTGTGTTAAACTTCCATATGCACTCGATGCAAGTCAGCTATGAAGAACTTCATAACATGTTATGCATGGCGGAACATGATTTGAGGAAAGACAACCCCACTTTGTACCTCCATGGTGGAGCTGACTCTTCAAAGACTTCTGGAAGTCAAAGAAAATCAAAATGGGGAAGAAGAAGATTTCAAAGAACTCCAAAAATGAAAAGGTGTAAAACCGCAAGTAGCTTGTGATCAATGTCTATATTGTAAGAAGTTTGGACACTAGAAAAATGTAACATCCCCTTTCCCGAGATTCTACCGGCAGAGAATTGGCCATCCTATTTCCCCTGAGCCTCTGACTTCCTGATTATAAATATTACTAACACTCTCATTTCAAACATGAACTCATGCATAGGGACCATCGCCCAACTCAATTACTTAGAATACATATCAATTACTCAATATTGTGTATTCAGTACATTACACTTTATCCTTTTAATATGGACACTTTTAACTTTTACACACACATACATTTACTATACATATATCTGATGCATGATCTTACTCTAACTCTGACTTAACTGTGTCTCTGACTTGACCTGGTAGACTCAAACCCCTAGTGACTGCCATCAGTATCTATCCTCTCGAGCTCGTCCTCCGATACCTGAAAAATAAAGAAACTGGGAGTGAATGGTTAGATCGTTTGAACAATCTAGTGAGTGGACAGTTTTAAAATTGAAACTGAAATGCTTTGCACAACATTCGTTATACTGAAATCTAAATCATCTTAAGGAAAATAGATCTTTTCTGAAATCTTTTTATTTTATGAAAATAATGCTCTTTCTGGAAAACCTTTATGAAAATCTTTTATGTATGAAAAACTCTTATCTTTTCTGAAAATCATATCTCTGAAAATATTATCACTGAAAATCTATTTCTGAAAATCTGCTACTAGAAATCTGGTTATAGAAACCAGTATTTGAAAAATTTATCTCTGTGAATCTAGACGTATGAGGACGTTACGTCTCGTCGTCCCCCCATACGTCTAAACTGGTGGTCTTGGGGAGTTACGTCTCGTCGTCCCTTAAGACACTGAACTGGAGCTTGGGGTGCGGATCTATGCTACCCTCATGAATCTGAATCTAGGGTCTAGGGTTTTACGTCTCTTAGTCTCCCTAGCCTGGAATTTGGGATCTAGGTGCATTTGTCATCCCTAGTCCTGAACTACGTGTGCACACATTCTCTGAATCCGTCAATTCTATATATGTACCAAGTTACAATTGAGGTGGATTTTTCCCTCATGCCTCCAAAAATCATAAAACTCAATATTTGAAAATCATTTATTTCTAAAACATTTCTCAAAATGTTCTCATTCAAAAATAATTGAGAGTAATCTTGGCTAATGCCCCAAGTGCTCAAAAGTAAGTCCTTAATTTAAAATAAATCAGTATATGTCAATTAGAGCAAAGGGTCCACTCAATGATTTAGAGTCCAGCTAGCATTACTTCACTTCACCGAATAAATCAGCGGTCAATGCGATGATCTATAATTGGTAAACTAGATTAGAATTTAAATCATAGAATATGTTTCGGGACTATTATCACTATATGACGTTCTATGCATGTGGCATAATATATATATATATATATATATTACATCTATGTAAGCTGATTCGAGACCCTTAGGATGGCCTTTAATATTCTAGGATGAAATGGGGATGTCTGAACTGATTTTGAATGAAAATAGACACGCGCCGCGACACAAATCATCATGCTTCGTGACATAAATCATCACGCGTCGTAACGCCCACTTGGGCAAGGTCGAGGTAGAGAACAACTCTTGTTGCGCGTCGTGAAGCTGGGTGCTAGGCATCGCGACTCCCACAAAACAGAACCGAGACAGAGGCATCCCTTGTTTCGCATCGTGACTCTAAGCGTTGAGTGTCGCGATGCTCACACAATCAGACTTAGGCAGAAAGCACATTCTTATTTCGCGTCGCAATACTGGCCCATTGGCATTGCAACGCTCAACTGATTTCAGGGTCAAACATGACTCTTTAATATGACAATGCTCAAAACTTCAATGCTCATATAAGCTAGAACATTTATAAGTACCAATTCATTATCATCCTAAGTTTCCAACATCGTCATACCATCAAATTTTATAGCCTTTTACTTAATCCATCAACTAGGATAACATAACTTAGGGGTTGCTTTCAACATTGTTTTCTTAATGTAAAAACCACCCAAATGACATCAACTTCAAACTAACAATATACAACAATCATCAAATCCTCAAAACGCAATATATTAGGATTTCGGTCAACCCTTACTCACCTTGAATCATGTTCTTTCTTCGTCTTTGGAGTCCATAAGCCTTCCTTCATCCTTTCTAAACTTGGGTTTGTGTTGGAGTTCCTTTCATTCTTCTTCCAAGCTTCTTATAAGATTACAATTCTCTCACTCTCTCATTTTCCCCTATTCTTTCCTCATTCTCCTCTCTTTCACGTTCTCTCATTTTTTTTTTTTTTGATGAATGATTTGTAACCCTTATTTATACTAGGGGCTAATGGCTCAAATTTATTTTCTTGATTTGTTTGGTTCTTTCTAGAGGAGTCTAGGGACTTAGTAGATATTTTAGGGCTATTGTGCCATTTTGGGCTATTGGACCCAATTGATAAGGGTAATGGTCTCATGGATCAAAATGGTAATTTTCTTTTTACTCTTCATTCACGTCACAATGCAAGTATCTTGGAGAAATGACCAATACGATCTAGTTCTGCTCCGAATTTGGAAAAATATCCAACAGAAAAGTTATAGATCTTCGATTTAGATTTCTGGTGATATAAAATTCATAAATATTGAAGATCGTATGAAAATATTATGCCCCAAATACTAAGGGTTGTCCGGAATAGGACGAAAGCCAAATTCGGCATCAGAATTGCAAGGAGTTTGTCGAATGTCCAAAAAGTCATTTCATGGGCATATACATGTTTAAACATGATTTGTATCATGTATCATACGTCACATAATGTAATAATCATCGAGATTACCGGGTGTTACAAATTCTCCCCCCTTAAATAGGATTCGTCCTCGAATCCCTTCTAGGGTTTACCTTACAGGTTCGTCTTGGTTCTAGGATATCTATGTCTCTGCTACTATTATTCCCCTTACTTCTTTTATGTTCTTCTATTCAAGAACTCAATACTTAATTTTTGGGAGTCCCTTCAAAATTTCCTAAACTAATTCCGCATAATATATTTTTCTATACATGAATATGAGTCATTCAGGAAATTATAGAAAGATTGAAATTGATGAGTTTGATCCTAACAATAAGGAACCTGAGATGAAACCAGAGATTAAACAAGGTGAATGATCTACAACACAGGTTCTACGTAAGTCGAATAGAATATCAAAGCCTCATGAGAGATTATTTTTAACATTTGATGTGAGCCTTGATGTTCTCCTCCTGGAGGAAACAAATCCAACTACGTATAAACAAGCGATATTGGATATCGATTCGGGAAAATGGCAGGAAGCCATGAAATCTGAGATGGATTCTATACATGACAATCAAGTCTGTGACTTAGTTGAACATCCGAAAGGAATTAAACATATTGGTTGTAAATGGGTTTACAAAAGGAAACAAGGGCCCGATGGAAAGTCGGAAACCTTTAAGGCCAGATTGGTAGTGAAAGGTTACACTCAACGTCCTAGGATTGACTATGAGGACATTTTTTCACCAGTAGCCATGCTAGAATCCATTAGGATTCTTTTAGCCTTTATTGCATATCACGACTATGAGATATGGCACATAGACGTGAAAACCGCTTTCCTAAATGGATTCCTTAAGGTGGATATCTATATGGAACAACCTGAGGGTTTCGTATCCAGTGAGACTTCAAACTTGATTTGTAAGCTCCAAAAGTCAATTTATGGACTTAAACAGACATCCCGAAGCTGGAATATTCATTTTGATGAGATAATTAGATTATTTGGATTCATCAAGAATGAGGAAGAATTGTGTGTTTATTAGAAAGTTAGTGGGGGCATGATAGTTTTCCTAGTCTTTTATATATTTGACATCCTTATAATTGGAAATGATATATGATTGATGCAAAGTGTGAAAGCCTACCTTTGCAAGAACTTCTTCACGAAAGATATGAGTGAAGCTTCCTATATATTAGGTATAAGGCTCTACCGGGATAAAGTAAGGAAGCTTATAGGGTTTTCGCAATCGACGTACATGGTTAAGATTTAAGAAAGGTACGGTTTTACCAACTGCAAGGAAGAAAATGTACCTTTCCGATATGACATACATCTTTCGAAGAAATGACACCTCAGACTGAGGAAGAGAGAGTTAGGATGTCTAACTTGCCATATGCTTTTTGTATTGGAAGCATAATGTATGTTATGCTATGTATAAAACCTGACATCAATTTCGGCATCAGTGTGACTTGCCGATATACATCTGATCCAAGTACTGACCATTGGACAGTTGGGAAACATATCCTCAAATATCTTAAGGGTATAAGGGATAAGTTTCTGATATATGGAGAAGATGAGCTACAAGTTAAGGGTTATATAAACTCCGACTTCCAGGGAGATCTGGATGATAGAAAATCTACATCAGGATATATTTTTACCCTTAACGGTGGTGCAGTTAGTTGGCAATATTCAATGAAAGGCTCAACAGCAGATTCCACCACTGAGTCGGAATTTATAGCGGCTTCATAAGCTGCTAAAGAAGTCGTTTGTATTAGAAATTTTACCACAAAACTTGGCGTTGTGTCTAGTATTGCGGATTCGATCCCACTGTACTGTGATAATAGCGGATCCATTACACAGGCTAAGGAGCTGATGGCGCATTCCAAGTCTACACACGTGGAAAGGAAATATTGTGTAATTAGAGAGATTATTGAACGAAAAGACATAGTGATCTTGAAGTTTCAAGGACTAGACAACATAACAGACTCGCTTACTAAGGCCTTACCTCCTAAGTTATTCGATAAATATGTGGATGAGATGGGACAACGGTACCACCCTGATTTGCACTAAACAAGTTGGAGTTGGTGCTTGGAGTGCCAATCCGAATAATGTATTGTACATTTTATTAATTATTAATAAAAAAAAAATATTTTCATTTCATACCTTATTAATGATATTGTCATTATGCATATTAAATTGATGTATAAATATGCTAAGAATGACATCGACCTTAGAATAGTCTTGTAGTAATACTGGACACTAGGTGGTCTGAAATTGGGAGAAATATTACTATTATAAACTATTTTTAAAGTAAATATATATATATATATATTCTTAGTCATTGGTTTTGGAATACGGTCGAAATTCTATAACCTATAAGACTATGATTCACAGGTGATTCCTAATAGGAATTCCAATATACTCATAGGTGAATCCTAATTATTAGAACTACACACCACCGTCAATAGGAATTTCCTTGAGTCAAGTAGCATATGTGATGAGTGGTAAATATATCATTATTTCCCACTCAATTGACCTAATATTTTGTATAGATTCTTCAGTTTTGTGAATATTTTGATGTGTTTTATGTTATTTTGTAGTTAAATAAAGTTTCAGGACATACTAGAGGTGATTTGGGGCCAAAACAGTGAAAAAGAACAGCCAAGGGAAAAATCATCATTTGGCGCATCGCGCCGCACTCCACGTGTCGCGACGCCTAACGTGCGCCGCAGCTATGCTAACGTGCACCG
Source organism: Zanthoxylum bungeanum (assembly GCA_019454045.1). NCBI lineage: Eukaryota > Viridiplantae > Streptophyta > Magnoliopsida > Sapindales > Rutaceae > Zanthoxylum > Zanthoxylum bungeanum. Next base: position 134,620 of record SKCR01046164.1, on the reverse strand, counting down.
GGACACGTGGACCAATCAGAGGGATTTTGCTAATGTGCGCTGAATCTGCTAACGTGCGCCTGCCACGTGTCAACATCACAGCCGATCATGCTAACGTGCACCGTGCCACGTGTCACCATCACATGTTGCCGACAATCATCATCGACGCTAAAATGTGCTTGCCACATGTCAACATCTCAGCGAATCACGCTAATGTACGTCGGGACACGTGTCGCCATCACATGCTGCCGACACTAATAATTCAACCGTCGACATAAGCATGACACGTGTCATGATCTCACGAAGCCAATTCGATACGTGTCAATGATCTACGCGCGTCGCTACATGAAAAGGGTGTCGTGACGCGACGCGCAGGGCTTATCAACGCCAATAATTTTAACTCGAAATTTCAGTTTCAGATGTACCTTCCTCTCTGTAATTCTCTGAATAAATAAGGAGTTTGTATCTAGATTTATTTAAATTTCAGTTTTGTAATTAATTTTATTTACTTTCTGTAATAATAATTTACTTTCTTTACTTTTTGCAGTTTTTACTATTCAGCTATGAGGAGGTAACTTCCACATGCTAGGGTGAAAGGTAAAACTTTTATTACTGCTATTTAGATTAATCTCCTTTAATTATAATATATTCACTATTTAAAATTTGACTTAACAAGGATATCGCTATATTGGTCGGTTGGTAATCAATTATAAACTGGTTTTAACCTAACTAAGCATGGATACCGCCTGGTTGGTAAGTTGGTAATTACCGTCTATATGGTTGGTTTATGGACAAATAATGATACCGCATTTATGGTCGGTTGGACTTAATTTGACTTAATCAGGTTACCGCCTATATGGCTGATTGGTAATATCACACAAGTTAATATATTATATTAAGGGAGATATCTAAAATAGTAGGGATAAAAGTGGATCCTTTAGCTCTAGCATTTTCTTTTATTGTATTTTTCTTTATTTACTTTCCAGCATTTTTCTTTTCAATATTTTACTTTATGTCTTTTATTTTTAAGTTGTTACTAGCCCTAGTTATGTGTCGTAACTAAATTAGTTATCTAGGGTTGTGATGAAATCCAATATCACCGGTTTATAAGGGGTTAAATTACAGTTTGGGTAATATAAAGGTTTATTTATTGAGCCTAAATCCTAATGCTTTTTATTAACTAGCCATTAATAAAATTGAACTGGTAAACTTAAAATGAACTTGGAATATAGATTTTAGGTTAAAGGCCTTAGACTGAATAGCCCACGATCTTCTTGAGGATAGATAACCCTTTAATAGATTTCCTTACAGGATAGGAATATACCTGTCGGGCGGGGGTAGCCATTATTGGAACTTAATCTTAATGAATTCAGGTAACTTGGTTGACATAGGAATATGATTAATTGGGTTACATTGGGTATTTGTATTTGACCATCGGAAGAGGCTTTTACATATTTCATCTTTAAAAAGATATTGGAAGAAATCACAACCCTGAATAGTTTTATAAATTTGAATTTTCCTCAACCTACTTTCGCGCAATTTTATTTACTTGTTTTTAAGTTTAAAGTCATCACCCAGTCAATCAATCAATCTGTTAGATACTAGTAATCATTTAGCCTCATAAAAATTAATAGCTTAGGTTTTAAGTCCTCGTGGGATCGATACTTTTTATACTACTTGAACGATAAGTGCGCTTGTGTTATATGCGTGTTATTTCGCACCGGTCAAGTTTTTGACGCCGTTGCCGGGGATTTATTTATCTTTCACTATTAGTTTTGGGGTTAGATACTTTATTTGTATCTAATTTCTTTTTACTTATTGTTTTTGTTTTCTTGTGTTTCAGGTTCTCAGAAACTACATGAGACGAACCAAAAGCTTTGAACTCCGACCGCTTGTCCCATAAATTGAAAGAACCATCAGACAGTTGAGAAGGGAAAGACGTGAAGACCAAGAAGCTTTAGTCAACATGGAACCTGAACCTTTGGAAGTTGCACCACCAATACCTATTCGAGACAGAACCATTCCGGTGGTCGACGGCTTCATTTCCTGTATTTTACTCCCTCTCTTACCGGCAAATACATGTGACATCAAAACATGCATTCAGATGATTCAGCAATCAGTTCAGTTTGTGGGGAATGCAACTGAAGATCCTAATGCTCACATCAGCAACTTCCTGAAAGTTTGCGGCACTTTCCTGAAAGTTTGCGGCACTTTCAATTACAACCGAGGAACTGAAGAATCAATGAGACTGCGGATTTTCCCATATTCTTTGAAAGACAGAGCTAAAGCCTGGCTACATTCACTACCAACAGGTTCCATCACAACTTGGAACACTCTAGCCACCAAATTCCTTTCAAAGTATTTTCCACCAGCCAGAACATCAAAACTGAGGAATGACATCACATCCTTTGTACAACAAGACTCAGAAACTCTCTACGAAGCTTGGGAAATGTACAAATATTTGCTCCGGAAATTTCCTCACCATGAGATTCCAAAATGGCTTCAAGTCCAAACTTTCTATAATGGACTTTATGGACTGATGAGAACCACAATTGATGCTGCTGCTGGAGGAGCTTTGATGGCAAAAGGAGAAGATCAAGCCTGGGACTTAATCGAAGAAATGGCTAAAAACAATTCCTTGTGGCCAACAGAAAGGAGCATGATTCAAAGAATTGCTGGAATTTATGAACTTGGAGCCAACACAGCAGTTAATGCCAAGCTAGATCAGATATAAAAATTCATGGAGACTTTCGATATGCAAGGCAATATTGGAGCCACAAGTTCACCAAATGGAGGAGCACCAGAACCAAACCAACAAGAAGAGACGGTGAATTATGTCAACAATTTCAACAGACAGGGGAACAATCTATATTCCAACACCTACAACCCAGGGTGGAGGAATCATCCCAATTTCTCATGGAGCAACAACTCAGGGCAAAAGAACCAGGAATAGCAAAAGTGCTGACTCAGTTAAAAAATTTGATGTTATATTTTAAAGCCAATCTGCCTCTATTAAAGCACTGGAGAATCGAATTGGACAACTGGCCAATGCTCAAAGTTACAGACCGCTAGGAAATCTTCCCAGCAACACAGAACAAAATCCAAGGAATCGAGGGAAGGAAAAATGTCAAGCCATTACCTTGAAAAGCGGCACTAAGATCAACAAAGATGTTGGAATCAAGACAACTATTAAAGAAATTCCAAAAGATGCAGTCCCACAGATGGAGGAAAAAGAAGCAAATGAAAAAGATCAAATCACTCCACCTCCACCTTTCCACAGCGACTTCAGAAAAACAAGCTGGACAAGCAATTTGCTCGATTCCTGGAGGTGTTCAAAAAGCTGCATATGAACATTCCATTCACAGAATCCTTAGAAGAAATGCCCAGCTACGTCAAATTCATGAAAGACATTCTTTAACGAAAATGGAGATTGGGAGATTACGAAACAGTAGCATTGACGGAAGAGTGCAGTGTCATCATTTAGAGGAAACTTACCCCGAAGTTGAAAGATCATGTCAGTTTTACTATCTCGTGCATCATTGGAGAACACTACATCGGTAATGCTTTATGTGATTTAGGTGCAAGTGTTAATTTGATGCCTTTTCTATTTACATGAAACTGCAAATTGGAGAAGCAATGCCTACCTCAGTCTCGCTACAACTTGCTGATCGAACACTAGCATTTCCGAGAGGAGTGGTTGAAGATGTGCTGGTTAAAGTTGATAAACCCATTCTCCCAGCAGATTTCATTATCCTTGACATGAAGGAAGACATAGATGTTCCTATCATTCTTGGGAGACCATTCTTGGCTACAGGTAGAACTGTGATTGATGTGCAAAAAGAAGAACTAACCATGAAAGTGCATGACCAATAAGTTACCTTCAATGTTTTCAAAGCCATGAAATTCCCGAGTGATGAAAATGAGGAAGAATGTTTCAGAATTGATGTTGTTGATAGTATCATTCAGGATACTGATACAACTCTCACGGACAAACTTGAAACTTGCATCACCAACATGACTGACAGCGAGCTAGATGCTGAAATTCTGGAATGTATCAACTATCTGGACAAGCCGTTCCGTTTCAAATCAACACCACCAGTTGACAGTCTGGAACTCCCGAAGAAAGATCGAACGAAGCCTTCAATTGAAGAACCACCACAGCTGGAGCTGAAGCTACTTCCGAGCCATCTCAAGTATGCATTCCTTGGAAACTCTTCTGAATTACCTGTTATTATTTCTTCTTCACTAACATTGGAGCAAGAAGAAAAGTTATTGAGAGTGTTACGAGAACACAAAAGACCCATTGGTTGGACTATAGCAGACATTCGAGGCATTAGTCCATCATTTTGCATGCACAAGATTTTGATAAATGATGAGTATAAACACACAATGGAGCATCAACGAAGACTAAATCCAATCATGAAGGAGGTCGTGAAAAAATAAATCATCAAATGGTTGGATGCTGGCATCATTTAACCCATCTCAGACAGCACTTGGGTGAGTCTTATGCAATGTGTACCGAAGAAAGTAGGAATAACTATAGTCACAAATGAAAAAATGAGCTAATTCCAACAAGAACTGTGACTGGATGGAGAGTATGCATGGACTATCGGAAAATGAACAAAGCAACAAGGAAAGACCATTTTCCGCTGCCATTCATTGATCAGATGCTAGACAGACTGACGGGACATGAGTTCTATTACTTTCTAGACAGATATTCGGGGTACAATCAGATTGCCATCACACCAGAAGATCAGGAGAAAACCATATTTACATGTCCGTATGGTACATTTTCTTTCCGCAGGATGCCATTTGGATTATGTAATGCCCCTGCCACATTTCAACGTTACATGATGGCCATATTCTCAGACATGCTGGAGCAGAGTATGGAGGTTTTTATGGATGACTTCTCTATGTTTGGAGACTCTTTTGACCACTGCTTGCAAAATCTAGAACATGTGTTACAAAGGTGTGAAGATACCAATCTGGCACTCAATTGGGAGAAATGCCACTTTATGATACAAGAAGGCATTATTCTGGGACAACGGATCTCACAAAAGAGGATCTAGGTAGACAAAGCAAAGATAGAAACAATTGAAAAACTACCTCCACCAACATCTGTTAAAGAGATTCAGAGTTTTCTTGGACACGCTGGTTTTTACAGGAGATTTATCAAAGACTTTTCCAAGATTGCTAAACCTCTATGCAATCTTCTAGAGAAAGATGTGCCTTTCAACTTCACCAAAGAATGCCATGAAGCTTTTGAGATCCTAAAGCAGAAGTTGGTTTCTGCTTCTATCATTGTAGCACCAGACTGGACCCTTCCATTTGAGGTGATGTGCGATGCTAGTGATTTTGCTGTAGGTGCAGTTTTGGGACAACGCAAAACAAAGATTTTCCACACCATTTACTACTCCAGCAGAACTTTAAATGAAGCTCAACTCAACTACACAACCACTGAAAAGGAGTTGCTCGCAGTTGTGTACGTTTTTGACAAATTCCGCTCCTATCTGCTAAGTCCCAAAGTGGTGGTATACACAGATCATTCAGCAATCAAATACTTGATCACGAAGAAAGATGCCAAACCCATATTGATCCATTGAATACTTCTTCTGTAAGAATTTGACGTGGAGATCAGAGACAGGAAAGGAACAAAAAACCAAGTGGCAGATCATTTATCGAGGCTCGAGAATGGAGAAACAGCTGACAAAGAACTGACAATCAAAGAAAATTTTCCAGATGAACAGTTATTTGCCATGAAACAGCATGATGCTCATTGGTATGCTGACTATGTCAACTACATAGTATCGGGAAAATGGCTGTTGGAATGGACAACTCAGCAACGAAAGAAGTTCTTCAAATAAGTCAAGCACTATGTTTGGGATGAGTCGTACCTGTTCAAATGTTGTGCTGATCAATTATTGAGACGATGTGTTCCATATGAGGAGGTCAACAATGTTCTTCAACATTGTCATTCATCACCATATGGAGGACACTTCAGTGGAAACAAAACTGCAGCCAAAGTCCTACAATCAGGTTTGTTCTGGCCCACTCTTTTTAAAGATGCTTACTTGTTTTCTCTACAATGTGACAGGTGCCAGAGAACGGGGAATATTTCACAGAGAAATGAAAGACCTTTGCAAAATATTCTGGAAGTGGAGATATTCGATGTTTGTGGTATTGATTTTATGGGACCATTTGTTCCTTCATTCGGAAACCTGTACATACTGGTTGTTGTAGACTACATCTCCAAATGGGTTCAAGCAATCGCACTGCCATCAAACGATTCAAAAGTGGTAATCAAATTCCTTAAAAAGAATATTTTCACTCCATTCGGAACACCTCGGGCTATTATCAGTTATGGTGGCACATATTTATGCAAAAAATATTTCGATGTGCTCCTATCCAAATACGGAGTTACTCATAAAGTTGCCACTGCCTACCATCCTCAGTCAAATGGACAGGTTGAAGTTTCAAATAGGGAGATCAAAAGAATATTAGAAAGAACTGTCGGATCAACAAGGAGGGAATGGTCTACAAAACTGGATGACGTATTATGGGCTTATCGGACAGCTTACAAGACACCCATTGGTATGTCCCCATATCGTATAGTATTTGGGAAAGCATGCCATCTGCCAGTTGAGCTTGAACACAAGACGTACTGGGCACTGAAGAAGTTGAATCTTGATCCACAAGCTGCAGGAGAGAAACGACTTCACCAACTCAACGAATTGGAGGAGTTTCGTCTACAGGCTTATGAGAATGCCAGATTATACAAAGAAAAGACCAAGAAATGACATGATCGAAAAATAATGCGTAGACAATTGGAACCAAGGCAGCAGGTGTTGTTGTACAATTCAAGGTTAAAACATTTCCCTGGGAAGTTGAAATCAAGATGGTCAGGTCCATTTGTGATCACTCAAGTTTTACCATATGGAGCTGTTGAGTTACTTGATCCTAACACCAACGAAACATTCAAGGTTAACAGTCAGCGTGTCAAGAACTACTGGGGAGAATCATTTGAGTGACAAAAAGAAAGTTTCACACTTTCAGATTCAGCCTAACGTTTGAGAAGTCACGTCTAGCTGACGACGTTAAACTTAGCACTAGCATAGAGGTAACCCATGCAATTTGTGTATATATTGTGATCTGGTGTGTTTTATTTTGTGTGCTTAATTTTTGCAGGTAAAGTCATTTCACGATGGAAGAAGCTCTCGCAAATCTTCACAAGCAATTTCCTTCTCTCCCTCAAAAAATCTCTGATGAAAGTCTACAGAGCTCGCTTGGAACGGATGAGACTACTGATGATCAACGGTATTCCAACTAACATTCGTTGGATTATTGAAGCACGGGTTTGATTGGCAGGTGAGTCTTCTGACTCTTTTATTTCACGTCTGCCTGGTTTAGGAAGAAGCACCTATGCTAAAAAAAGAAGAGCTAAAAGAATGAGTGTATGCTATAAATGTGCTCGTATGTTTTGTGATACTCGTTGTCGTTATTTAGGAATGGTGTCTGATAACCGTGAAGATAATATTAATTTCATTAGGGATGGCTTGAGTAAGGAGTCTTTGGATGGCATATCTAAAACTCTTGAGACGCATCCAACACATATTTTATCATTATATGTCTCACTAATGAAAACTCCATAATGAAGAGACTACAACTCATCCACTAGGGACACCTAGGGGTTTAAAGGGTTGTTGCATACGCTAAATGCAACCATGATCCCTACGAAAGGGGCTTAGCTTAATTTTATTTTTATGTTATTTTATTTTGTGTTTTGCTCGAGGACTAGCAAAATGTTAGGTTTGAGGGTGTGATGAGTGGTAAATGTATCACTATTTCCCACTCATTTGACCTAATATTTTGTATAGATTCTTGAGTTTTGTGAATATTTTGATGTGTTTTGTGTGATTTTGTAGTTAAATAAAGTTTCAGGAGATACTGGAGGTGATTTGGGGCCAAAACAGTGAAAAAAGACAGCAAAAGGCAAAATTGTCATTGGCGCATCGCGACGACTAACGTGCGCCGCAGCTATGCTAACGTGTGCCGGGACACGTGGACCAATCAGAGGGATTTTGCTAAAATGTACCGGATGCTAACGTGCCCTGAATCTGCTAACGTGCGCCTGCCACGTGTCAACATCACAGCCGATCATGCTAACGTGTGTCGTGCCACGTGTCACCATCACATGCTACCGACAATCATCATCGACGCTAAAATACGCCTGCCACATGTCAACATCTCAGTGAATCACGCTAATGTGCGTCGGGACACGTGTCGCCATCACATGCTGCCGACACTAATAATTCAGCCGCCGATGTAAGCGTGACACGTGTCAATGATCTACGCGCGTCGCAACACGAAAAGGGTGTCACGTCGCGACGCGCAGGCTCCTATCAACACCTATAAATTCAGCTCGAAATTTCAGTTTCAGATGTACTTTCCTCTCTGTAATTCTCTGAATAAATAAGGAGTTTGTATCTAGATTTCTTTAAATTTCAGTTTTGTAGTTAATTTTATTTACTTTATGTAATAGTAATTTACTTTCTTTACTTTTTCAGTTTTTACTATTCAGCTATGAGGAGGTAACTTCCCCCTGCTAGGGTGAAAGGTAAAACTTTTATTACTGTTATTTAGATTAATCTCCCTTAATTATAATATATTCACTATTTAAAATTTGACTTAATAAGGATACCGCTATATTGGTCGATTGGTAATCAATTATAAACTGGTTTTAACCTGACTAAGCATGGATACCGCCTGGTTGGTGAGTTGGTAATTACCGCCTATATGGCTGGTTTATGGACAAATAATGATACCGCCTTTATGGTCGGTTGGACTTAATTTGACTTAATCAGGTTACCGCCTATATGGCTGGTTGGTAATATCACACAAGTTAATAAATTATATTAAGGGAGATATCTAAAATAGTAGAGATAAAAGTGGATCCTTTAGCTCTAGCATTTTCTTTTATTGTATTTTTCTTTATTTACTTTCTAGCATTTTACTTTTCAATATTTTACTTTATGTCTTTTATTTTTAAGTTGTTACTAGCCCTAGTTATGTGTCGTAACTAAATTAGTTATCTAGGGTTGTGATGAAATCCAATATCACCGATTTATAAGGGGTTAAATTACAGTTTGGGTAATATAAAGGTTTATTTATTGAGCCTAAATCCTAATGCTTTTTTATTAACTAGCCATTAATAAAATTGAACTGGTAAACTTAAAATGAACTTGGAAAAGAGATTTTAGGTTAAAGGCCTTAGACTGAATAGCCCACGATCTTCCTTGAGGATAGATAACCCTTTAATAGATTTCCTTACACGATAGGAATATACCTGTCGGGCGGGGGTAGCCATAATTGGAACTTAATCTTAATGAATTCAGGTAACTTGGTTGACATAAGAATATGATTAATTGGGTTACATTGGGTATTTGTATTTGACCATCGGAAGAGGCTTTTACATATTTCGTGTTCCAGGTTAATAAACCAATATATTACACAAACGTAAAATAATCACTTCATCTTTAAAAAGATAGTGGAAGAAATCACAACCCTTGATAGTTTTATAAATTTGAATTTTCCTCAACCTACTTTCGCGCAATTTTATTTACTTGTTTTTAAGTTTAAAGTCATCACCCAGTCAATCAATCAATCTGTTAGATACTAGTAATCATTTGGCCTCATAAAAATTAATAGCTTAAGTTTTAAGTCCTCATGGGATCGATACTTTTTATACTACTTGAACGATACGTGCGCTTGCGTTATACGCGTGTGATTTCGCACCGGTCAATATGTGATCATTTGACTATATGATAACATTGATTTTGTGTGAGATCCTCCACACTTTGATGGCATGCATGGCAAAAACATTTCATGGTTTGGCCTCTAGATGTTCGTTGGGTATGGATCGATGCACTCGTTAATCAAATGCAAATCAAGATAGGATTTATTGGCTCGTATGTGTACCATAAGGGGTTTCGATATCCATGTGAGTAAGTCATGATTCTTAAGACTTTAGCCAAAGCTGATCGCCTAGGATGGATCACATCAGTTGTAAAGAATCGTGGACATATCGATATAAGATGTGTGCTTCAGAAACTTGACGGTGTATTCTATGTTTCCTAAGCACAACTCAGATAGCCTTCGATGGAGGGATTGATAAAAATATGTGATGACCTCAACTTGTATAGTTCATAAATGTCATTCGTGTTCTTCGCGAATTTGGAGATGGTCGAATTGCATACATATTAGCTTGGCTTATATGACGAACGTATATGAACTTAGAGAGTCCCAATGTGAAGTGTACTCGTTGAGCACTTGGGTAGCCAATTAATTTTGATAAAAGATAATATTCGATATTATAATTATTAACTAAGATAATCAAGTGTTATTGAATAATATTATTTATTTACTTTAACCTAATTGGATTAATTGGATTAATTCAATAATTACACAATGACTTAATTATAAATTCGCAAATATCTCTACCATTTTAGGATATTTTGGTAAATGCAAAAGTGTTTTTGGCTTGATTTAATTGGATTAAATCAAAGTGGCAAATATTGAACTAATCTATTTCCTAATATTTTTCTTGATTTAATTGGATTAAATAAAAGTGGTAGACAAAGGTGATTTGTCACACTTAATTGTACATATTTGGACAAATTAGATTAAGCTCACATAAAGGTTGATTAAAAATTTTATTAATTAAAAATTACCTAAGTTTTGCTATAAATAGCAAGCTTGAGCAATGTTTTAATTAAGCTTGTGAAAGCTAAATACAAGTAATTCTTGGAGAAATTAGCCTAAGTTAAAGAAGTATTTTGAGAAGTTTTGGAAGTTCTCTACAACATTTCATCTAGGATAAATCAAGATTGGATCTTGGAGTGAAGCTTGCTAACATTGGAATCAAGATTGGATCTTGGAGTCAAGCTTGCAAACTTTGGAAGTTCTCCAACCATTTCAACAAAGGATAATGAGATTGGATCTTTTTATCAAGCTTACTAGGTAATGTTTGATCTTCTCCTAAGCTATGTTCTTCATTATGGAGTTTTCATTGGTGAGACATATAGTGATGAATTATATGTTGGATGCATTATTACATAGCTTAAATTTGAAATAAGGCTAATGAATTGTGTTGGGATGCTTTGGAAGTATAAACACAATATGCTTGTAAATAGGTCAAAGATGTTCATATTGGAAATGGAACAATTAAAATGAGTTTGGAACTCTAGATTAAACTTTAGAGCTATGACTACCATTCTATAATCATTTAAACACCTTTGGGTGAACTAGAATTGTTCATGAGACATTTCATAGTGGGAGTCTAAATTAGTTTGTGTTTTGATTCAAGTAAATGCATATAAGTATTTAGAATGCATGTATGCTACTTGTATAACATGTGTTGATGGTGGTTATGATGCTAAAATTGGATTTTCGGTGCATTTGAAGTATTAGGAGAAAATTGGAAGTGTTTAGTATTGGTTTGAAATAGAAAATGTTCACTGCCTAGACAATGTCGCGACTCTGACCTCTCAGCATCGCGACATCGAGCATTAGACATAGGTGCGTTGTGAAGCACACCTTGCTGCTTCGCGACATCGAGGCATTCACCTCTCGCAATTGCTTCCGCACTTTGGAGCGTCTCGACGCCCAAGCTTCCGCGTAGTGACTCGCGCAGCTGATACATATTGAAACTTTATTTTCTCCCATTCGAAGTTTCTGGACTCTGTTTTGCTCTTCATTTTTTCCTACAGACTCGAAACATAATGTAATTTTACATAAATTATTTTAAAATAGACCCATGTTAGATATCAGTGGGTTAGACCCACTTTCGCTGTACGGGGCACCAATCCAACCCTAGAGGTTTCACATCTGTCCCAACACTCATAACAGTAGCACGTATCGATTCTTAGTACATAAATTTAATATTCTAGACATCAATTCAAATATGATAATTGAGTCAAAGAATGTGACATTCTTTGAAGAGGTATTTCCTTATAAAGATAAACAAAGAATGAAGTCTCTCAAAAAAATAATTGATATTGTTACCAGTAGTGATCAAGTTAACCAAGAATCAAATGAACCTGAAAAGGTTAAGGGAAATGAACCTAGACGTAGCAAGAGAGAAAAAATGACTAAGTCATTTGGACTGTATTTTTGATAGAAAATGAGCCTAAAAATTATAAAGAAACGATGTCTTATTCAGGGGCATATTTATGGAAAAAGATTAGCAATAGTGATATTGATTATATCCTACAAAACCATACTTGAGAGTTGGTTGATCTTCCTCTGGGTTGTAAGGCGTTTGGCTACAAATGGATTTTTAAACAGAAGATGAAGCTGTTTGAATCAATAGATAATTACAAGGCAAGACTTGTCATAAAATGTTATAGACAAAAAGAAGATCTTGATTACTTTGATACATATTCACTAATGACTCGTATCACTTTAATAAGAATGATTATAGCCATAGAAGCTATCTTTGGTCTTGAAATACATCAAATAGATGTAAAAACAACATTCTTAAATAGTGAGTTGAATAAGGAGATTTACATAGAACAAACAAAAGGTTTTAATATTCATGGACAAGAACACAAGGTGTGCAAACATGTAAAATCCTTGTACAGATTAAAACAAACAGATAAAAAATGACATGAGAAATTTGACAAAGAAATTATTGGAGTTGGTGCTTGTAGCGCCAATCCGAATAATGTATTGTTTAGTTTTATTATTTATTAATAAAATAACTATATTTTTCTTTCATACCTTGTTAATGGTATTGTCATTATGCCTATTATATTTATGTATAAATATGCTAAGAATCACATCAACCTTAAAATAGTCTTATAGTAATATTAGACACTAGGTGATCCGACATTGTGATAATATTACTATTATAAACTATTCTTAAAGTAAATATCCATAGTTGTTGGTTTTTGGAATACGATCAAATTCCTATAACCTAGAAGGCTAGCACATGTCGTATATTGGAATTGGAGTTCCAATGGTTTAACCTGATGTATCATGAGCTTTAAAAGCTCGTATAGACGTATGGGTATTGGTTGGACCGAATACTGAATGACTTACATGTGATTCCTACTAATTGGAAGTACACACCACCATCAATAAGAATTTCCTCGAGTCGAGTAGCATATGTAATCCTTTAGGATAACATTGATTTTGTGTGAGATCCTCCACACTTTGATGCCATGTATGTCAGAAACCTTTCATGGTCTGGCCTCTAAATGTTTGTTAGGTGTGGTCCGATGCACTCGTTAATCAAGTGCGAATCAAGGTAGGATTCGTTAGCCCGTATGTGTACTATAAAGGGTTTAGGTATCCATGTTAGTAAGTCACGATTCTTAAAACTTTGGCCAAAGTCAATCACCTAGGGTGGATCGCATATATTAGAAATGGTTTTTGATTAATTGTAAAGAATCGTGGATATGTCGACATGAGATATACGCCTCAGAAACTCGATAGTGTATTCTATGTTACCTAAGCATAACTCGGATAGCCTACGACAGAAGGATTGATAAACATATGTGATGACCTCGACTTGTATAGTTCAGAAAGGTCGTTCGTGTTATTCACAAACTCAGAGGTGGCCGAATTGCATACATATTAGCTAGACTTATATGACGAACGTGTCTGAACTTAAAGAGTCCCAATATGAACTGTACTCGTTGAGAATTTGGGTAGCCGATTAATTTTGATAAAAGATAATATTTGATATTATAATTATTAACTAAGATAATCAAGTGTTATTGGATAATATTGATTATTTACTTTCATCTAATTAGATTAATTGGATTAATTCAATAATTATATAAGGACTTAATTGTAAATTCATAAATATCTATAACATTTGAGGATATTTTGGTAATTCTAAATATGTAATTATAGGTGTTTTTGACTTGATTTAATTGAATTAAATCAAAATGGAAGACATGTAACTAATTCATTCATTAAGCTTTGTCTTGATTTAATTGGATTAAGTAAAAGTGATAGAAAAAGGCGATTAGAACTTTTATTAATTAAAAATTGACTAAGTTTTGCTATAATTAACAAGCTATGCAAGGTTTTAATTAAGCTTGTGAAAGCTAAATACAAGTAATTCTTGGAGAAATTAGCCTAAGTTAGAGAAGTGTTTTGAGAAGCTTTGGAAGTTCTCTACAATATTTCATCTAGGAGAAATCAAGATTGGATCTTGGAGTGAAGCTTGCTAGCATCGGAGTCAAGCTTGTAAACCTTGTAAGTTCTCAAACCATTTCAACAAAGGTGAAAGATATTAGATCTTTGTATCAAGCTTACTAGGTAATGTTTGATCTTCTCCTAAGTTATGTTTTTCATTAGTGAGTATTCATTAGTGAGACATATAATGATGAATTATGTATTGGATGCATGATTACATAGCTTAAATTTGAAATAAGACTAATGAATTGTGTTAGGATGCTTTGAAAGTATAAACATAATATGCTTGTAATTAGGTCAAATATGTTCATGTTGGAAATAGAAAAATTAATAGGATTTCGGAACTCTAGATTAAAGCTTAGAGGTATGGCTACAATTCTAGAATCACTTGACGACCTTTGGGTGAACTAGAATTATTCATGAGACATTTCATAGTGGGATTCTAACTGGTTTGTGTTTTGATTCAAACAAATACATATATATATATTTAGAATACATGTATGTTAGTTGTATAACATGTGTTGTGGTTGGTTTTTATGTTAAAATTGGAAGTGTACAGGTGTATTGAAATGATAGGAGAAAATTGGAAGTGTTTAGGATTGATTTGAAGGTTGAAATTACTCACTGCCTAGGGGATCGTCGCGACACTGACCTTCCAGCGTTAGCTTTTTTTGTGACATTTCAACTTTAATTTTCTTATTTTTTATTTTTTTTATTTTGTTTTCTAATAATTAAAATTAGATGAAACACACATTAGCTTCTTCACCAATTTCGACCTTGAGAACATCAGAACTAGAAAATATTGTATAGAGCAAAGTTGTAGATATTTGAATCTTCTTTAATTTGGAACTGGAATCCCCTCAATCCGATATCGGATTAAAGAGTTATGTCCAACTTATGAACATTGCGCAAAGTTTGAATTTCCGAAATTGTACACTATTAGAACGCCCTTTCAAGTTTCTGGCCTCCAAAATCCAAATGTCACGTCTATTTTTCTAGTTATGCATCCAAAGTATTATTTCACCTACATAAGAAATAAAAATTATAATAAAAATATATAAAACATAGATTTAATTATTATTTCACAAATGTGCTGAATTAAGAGGATTAATGAAACTATAAGTGTAAAATAATTACTTTCTTTTTATTAAATGTACACTTTTTTAGTTTTCATCACACCCCCCAACCAACTTATTACTAGTCCCTAGTAATTTAAGCGAAAACTAAACAGACAAATTCTTATCCAAGTTAGTAATTATTTTATTTCTTTCTAAATTATTAAATAAGTGAATTTTCTAATACTTTTTACCATTCTTTCATACACACATAAGAAAAAGTATCTACCAATTTATTTTTCCGACAATATTCACAGGTCTTGTTGAAAAGAGAGTAATATTTATATCCTAAAGTTATATTCGAACTCACACATTTTGGAAATGACAGTTTATTTATAATAAAAACTAGTTTTTTTTTTAATAATACATCTTTAACTCTTGTAACGAGTTTTAGGCCAGTAACTCCCAAACCAGTTGGTTTTAGGGCACTAGGTGATAAGACATCTCTATAGACTTAATTGCTCGGATCTCAGATGTCAAAAAGAAGACGTGTCTGATTTCCTTAAGCTTTCTCTTTAACCCTTGTAACGAGCTTTAGGCTAGTGACTCCAGACCAGTAGGCCTTCGGGTACTAAGTATTAAAACACCAATATGAACTTAATTTCTCAAGCTAGAGAGGCTACAAAATCGAACATATTCACACAGTTTTTTTATTAAAACAACTCAAGCCCTACTGTTTTATGCGAATAATCACTGCTTGCTGAGGCAAGATGTCTGGTTACTAAATAAAAGCTTAATTATTATTATTATTATCATTTTTTAAAACTAACTCAAGCCCTACCATTTTACGCGAATAATCATTACTTGCTGAGGTAATATGTTTAGTTACTACGTAAAAACTTGGTTAATTTTTTATTTTTTATTTTTTTTTAATAAAAACATAAATGTCATTGTCTTTAGGTGTTACCTCAAATAAACTAGAGAGCTGAATATTATAAAATTTTTGCATACAAACCATGATCATATGTTACCGTGAATGTTGATAATACATGTCAAATGAGCATATGAGGATAAAATTTAATTAATATTATAGAGAATTCATAAATTTAAATTATTCAAAAAGAAATGAAAAAATAACTTATTATGAAATACATTGAGATGTGTCTCAAGAGCGAAAACTCTTTACGCTGTCATCTCTGAACAAAAATTCCACTTGATTAGTCAAAAATTTATTATTAGTTTTTGTGTAATTTTTTTTTTTGAATAAAAACACAACAATCAACATAAAATAAACTTTTTACACACAAAACAACAACAAATCAAAAATAATATTATTGTTTTTAAAAAAACAACACACAATTAAAAACATTTTTTTTTTACAAAAAATGAAAACTATCGAGTCAACTATCTGATCCCATCCCCCAACAAAATTAAGACATTGTCCCCAATCTCTGAATAAGAAGAAGTAAAGTTTAGAAGACATCACCTGATTAGTGTGAAAAAGATAATTAAATCAACAAACACTAAAAAAATTACAGATTAAGATTCAAGTCCACTCTATGCTTCTTGCCATGCTCGTTATCTAACAAGCCTAACTTGGAAAGAATTAGGTCGATTCTTGGTTCATAGGCTAACAGATGGTCGATTAATTCAACAGCTTTTGTTACGATCAATTTTTGGATAAACAATTCGTAAAGAAAGTAAACAGTAAATTGTAAGATTTTCCAAGAATTCAATGAAGAAATATAAGATAATAAAAGGAAAATGTACTGTGAATATATTCGATTCAGCTTTATATCACAAAAAAGAGAGATCACTCAGGTTCTTCAACCTCCAGCATTGGCTGGGATCCCCTCCAGTAACAATTGCACTTACAAAAGAAATAACAAAAACGCACACTCACGCACTCTTCACTAGCCCTACATATATTATCTCTACCCCTCATGATTACCCTCTAACTAATTCTTATCCACGTCAGCACACACACCTCCCCTCATTTGATTCTCCAGACTTCATTTCTCTTTCTTCCCGCCTTTCTTCCTTTCATAAACAAACTGCAATGGGCCTATTTCTTTTCGTTTGGCTGAGTCTGGAGATTATTCTGCAATTGGAATGACCTCGCCCGTGAGTTCCTTTGTTCCTTCTACTCGAGTAGCGCAGACTCTATCCAAGCCACAATGAATTAAACTTTTCATCCGTACCTACGAAAATTTGTCCTCGTGTTTTTTGATGACATTCTGGTGTTCAATAAGAGTTGGCCTCAACATCTAGAGCACCTGGGAACGGTATTGGGGGTTCTAGAGCAAGATCATTTTAAGGCAAATAGAAAGAAGTGCTAGTTTGGGAAGGAGACAGTAACTTATTTGGGACATGTCATCAGCAGAAAATGGGTTGTCGTGGATCCATATAAGGTTGAAAGTGTTCAAGGATGGCCAATTCCACGCACCGTAAAAGCTGTCAGATGATTCTTGGGACTAATTGGGTACTATCGGAGGTTTGTAAGAGACTACGGTAAGATAGCCAAGCCACTAACCGAACTCCTCAAGAAAGACCAGTTCGATTGGAATAAGGAAGCCCATGATGCGTTTGAAACACTGAAACATCAACTCACAACAGCCCCAATTTTGGGAACACCCGATTTCACACAAGAATTTGAAATTGAATGCGACGTATCTGGAAGAGGAATAGGCACGATACTGATGCAATATAAGCGGCCTATCACGTTTTTTAGCAAGGCGTTGAAGGATAAAGCTCTAGCTAAATAAACTTACGAAAAAAACTCATGGCCTTAGTCCTCTCTATTCAGCATTGGAGGCCTTACCTTTTGGGTCGGAAATTCAAGGTATACACTGATCAAAAGAGCTTGAAACCTTCTTTAACAGCAAAGTTACACACCTGACAAGCGAAATTGGGTTGTCAAATTGATGGGATATAGTTTTGACATCATTTACAAGGATGGGAAGGAGAATTGTGTTACAGATGCCTTGTCTAGAATGCGAGAAGAAGCAGAATTAACAGCCTTATCCATGGTTTTTTGGGAGGATGTAGAGCAGATTGTAGAGGTAGTAATGACAGATTCTAAATTAGCACAGATAGTCCGGTCCCTCAAGGATGATTCCCAGGCTTATCCAGGTACATATTACGGGGAAACCAGTTGTTTTACAAACAGAAATCGGTGATCTCTGCCCAGTCCAAATGGGTTCCAATAATGTTACAAGAGTTCCACTCCACTGCTATGGGGGGCACTCGGGAGCATATCGGACGTATCAAAGGGTGGCCAAAAATGTCTAATGGCAGGGAATTAAGACAGATGTGTACCATTTTTTCGCAGAATGTGATGTATGCCAACGACACAAGTATCAAACAATGGTGCCAGGGGGACTCTAACAACCCTTGCCAATTCCGTGGGTTATTTGGGATGAAATAGCAATGGATTTTATAACCGGGTTGCCAAAATCTAATGGGTATGATGTCATTATGGTTTTCGTAGATCGCCTCTCTAATTATGGTCACTTTGTGTTACTGAAACATCCTTTCACAGCCAAGAAAGTGGTCGAGGTGTTTGTGAGGGAGATAGTCCGCTTACATGGAGTACCGAAATCAATTGTAAGTGATGGGGACTCAATTTTCCTCAGTAATTTTTGGACAGAACTGTTTAAGCAGTAGAGAACCAAGTTAAAGATGAGCTCCGCTTATCACCCGGAAACGGATGGGCAAACCGAAGTCTTAAACAGATGCTTGGAGACGTACCTACGTTGTTTCGCGTCGGAACAACCCAAATGATAGGCGAAATGGATACAATGGGTGGAGTTTTGGTACAACACTAGCCATCACAACTCCGTAGGGAAGACAATGTTTGAGGTGGTATATGGACGGCCTCCTCCAGTCATCCACAAGTATGTCCGATGAGAGACTCTAGTGGAAGCGGTGGCTCAAGAATTGCTTGAGCGAGATGAAGCACTTAGGCAGCTATAGTTCAATCTAATGAGGGCCCAGGATAGAATGCAACGGGCTGCCAATGTCCATAGAAAGGATGTGTCTTTTTCAGAAGGGGATTTGGTTACACCGCCAGCAAACAGTAAATCAAAAGGTGAGTTCTAAGCTTGCTGCATGTTTCTATGGTCCATTTCAGATATTGAAAAAGATCGGCACAGTGGCATACAAAGTACAGCTTCCCCATGGGTCTCGGATCCATCCGATTTTTCATGCTTCTCAGTTAAAAAGGGTTGTTGGGGCAAACCAATAAATATCAACATTACCTACAGACATGGTGGGAGAACCAGCTGAGTTGGTGGAACCAGAGTCGATACTTGCACAAAGAAACATCCAGTGCAAGGGTAAGCAGGTACATCAATGGTTAATTAAATGAAAAGATAGATTAGTGGATGAAGCTACTTGGGAAGAGGGGAACTACATTTTCCAATAATTTCCAGATTTTGGACTTTGGGACAAGTCCACTTTTGCAGAGGGGGGGAAATGATAGAGTATGTGCTACTCAAGCAGAAGGAACAAATGAACTCAAGGGGTGAGGTCATTCCAATTGTAGAATAATCTCCAGACTCGGCCCAACCAAAAGAAATATGCCATTACAGTTTGTTTATGAAAGGAAGAAAGACATAAAGAAAGAGAAAGGAAGTCTGGAGAATCAAATGAGGGGAGACGTGTGTGCTGACGTGGATAATAATTAGTAAGAGGGTAATCATGAGGGGTAGAGATAGTATATGTAGGGCTAGTGAAGAGTGCGTGGGTGTGCATTTTTCCCCCATCCCTGGACCTTGGGTTCTGTTAGGTGGGCTCACTCCTTAGCCCAGGTCTGTTTTCGTCCTTATCCATCCATGAGTTGTGGCCGTCTCTCCTGCCCCTGCCAATCCCTGTTTCTTGTCCTCCTATGAGATTTCTTCTTCAACCATTCGCGCCATGTCAATAGCCCTGATGATTTCTTTTGGTTCAAAAATTCAGACTCGCCGCCTGATTCTGTCCTTTAACCCGTTTAAAAAATAGCCCAAGTATTGCTCTTCTGGTAAGTCACTCACTTGAGAGACTAATTTCTCAAACTGTTCGATGTAATCATCAATGTCCCTTTCCTGCTGTAGCGCGGCCAAAAACTCAAAGGGGTTGGCATTGTTTCTCTCTAAAAATCTTTTGAAAAGCTCAATTGTGAACCCTTCCAATGACAGTCCTGAGATTTTCTTCCTCAACCATCTGAACCAATGAATGGTAGATCCCTCCATGCTCACCATGGCTAAGGGCAATTTCATCTCAGTGCGAGTCCTATGGACCTTAAAAAATTATTCAGCTTTTGCCACCCAACCAACTGGGTCTGTCCCATCAAAAAACAAAAGCTCTACGCGTTTCAATATTATCCTTCTCTCATTGTCCTTTTCACCCTCATTCTCCCCTAACATGCTTGTCGTGTTTCCTTGCTCTGGTGGCTCCCCTCCCACGTGAGTGCCAGAAGTTTCACCTTCTTGGCTTGGCCCATTTCCTTTCATCCATTGAAGCATGAGGCTTCTCATTTCCTCCAACGCTTCCAACTTTGAGTGCAAACCTTCTAAAGGCCGAATCTGCTTTTTAATTTCTTCCATTCCTCCTCCCATGTCACGAACACCATGGGTGAGCTGCTCCACTTCTCTCCGTAATCCTGTCAACTCCCCTTCTACCATTCCCATATTCTTCTCCAGATTATCAACCCTTGTTTCCATTATTGTGGTGGTGGTCATGTCTTTTTAAGTATCCGGCAGGTTGGACCAATTTGTTACGATAGATTTTTGGATTAACAATTCGTAAAGAAAGTAAACAGTAAATTGTAAGATTTTCCAAGAATTCAATGAGGGAATATAAGATAATAAAAGGAAAATGTACTGTGAATATATTGGATTCATCTTTACATCACAAAAAAGAGAGATCACTCAGGTTCCTCAACCTCCAGCAGTGGCTGGGATCCCCTCCAGCAACAATTGCTCTTACAAAAGAAATAACAAAAACGCACACCCACACACTCTTCACTAGCCCTACATATACTCTCTCTACCCTCATTATTACCCTCTAACTAATTCTTATCCATGTCAGCACACAGACCTCTCCTTATTTGATTCTCCAGACTACCTTTCTCTTTCTTCATGCCTTTCTTCCTTTCATAAACAAACTCCAATATGCCTCTTTCTTTTGGTTAGGCTGAGTCTGGAGATTGTTTTGCAATTGGAATGACCTCGCCCCTGAGTTCCTTTGTTCCTTCTGCTTGAGTAGCACAGACTCTGTCAGCTTTTCATGAAGTAAGAACAATATCTTTTTCCGGTTTCGAATTGAACCCAAGTCTTTTAGCTTCCTCAAGAAATAGTAAAATAAAAAAAAATGATCTATATTAAGTAGTCCAATGAGTTTTTGGTGAATGTTCAAACTTTTCCATGACGCAACTGTGAATATTTCTTCCAATGTGCCCAACCCACCTGGTAAAGCAATAAAAGCATCAACATGATTAATCATTTTTGTGAGTCTTTCAGACATACATGAGACAATGTATTATTCTCTATTTGATTTTTTGATGAGATTTCCGTCTGCTAAGATTTTTGGGATGATTCCTAAAACTTGACTACCTCATTCTTGCACGGCCTTTGGAACACATCCTATCAATCCAAGATTGCCACCGTCATATACTAAGTGCATGTTTCTTTCTGCCATAACTTTACCCAATTCTTTTGTAGCCTTAATAAATTCTTGTTTAGTACCAAAGCTAGATCTATAAAATACACATATATTAAAAACTTGTCGTCTTGAAGGTTTCTCCATTTTTACTCTCTCTCTTATTTGAATGTATCGAAAAGAGAAATGATGAGCTGTATTTATGGATCCTGAAAAAGGGTGAGTAATAAAAGCACTAGTACTTGTAAAAGGATAATTGTCAGATGAACAATAAAATAGATCATGAAAGTAACAAAAAAAAAGGTTGATACTGTCGGTAAAATAAAAGTAAAAGAAATCAAAACAGTAAATTAAATTAAATTGAAATAATAATTTAAAGTAAAAAAAATCAAAACAATAAATTGAAATAATATGTACTGGTAGTTGTGATTGTAGCTCACTGATGAGTGGTAAATCTATCACTATTTCCACTCATTTAACTTAATATTTTATATAGTTTCTTGAGTTTTGTGAATATTTTGATGTGTTTTGTGTTATTTTGTAGATAAATAAAGTTTCAAGACATTCTGGAGGTGATTTGGAGCAAAACAGTGAAAATTGGAAAAATGGGCATTTTGGTAATTTGGGCGCGTCGCGACGCGCAATCCCTTGGCGTTGCGACGCCTAACGTGCACCAAGTCATGCTAATGTGCGTCGGGTCAACGGTCAGAATTTGAGAAGTTTGACTTTGCTAATGTGCGCCGTGCCACGTGTCACCATCACAGCCGACATGCTAACGTGCGCTGTGCCACGTGTCATCATCCTACGGTGCCGACAATCACCTTTGCCACGTGTCATTCCACGTCAGCGTCCGCATCATCAGTTGACCAAGTCAACATGCCACCTCACCGCCATGTCATCATCAGCCAATCACAAAGTGCCACGTGTCACAATCCTATGGTGCCGACAATCGTCATCGCCACGTCAGCATAATAATTGAGTTGTTAGCCGCCTCGCCACGTGTCGCCTTATCTTCTTATACGAATTGCCACGTGTCAAGCCCTTAGCAAGCCACGCCAAAAGAAGCTGGCATCGCGGCGCCAAAGGCCTTGGCGTCGCGACGCTGGATGCCTACCGGGGTCTATAAATTGAGCTCGAGATTTCAGTTTCAGTTGTACCATTCTCTTTCATTTCTTTGATGTAAATAGGGAGTCTCTCTCTCTAGTTTCTTTTAATTTAAGTTTTGTAATTAAATTTTAATTACTTTTTATAATAATAGTAATTTACTTTCTTTATTTTTACAGTTTTTACTATTCACCATGATGAGGTAACTTCCCCAGCTAGGGTGAAAGGTAATTCTTTTATTATTGCTATTTAGATTAATCTCCCTTAAAAATAATATATTCACTATTTAAAATTTGACTTAAAAATGATACCGCCATATTGGTCGGTTGGTAATTCATTTTAATTTGGTTTAAACCTGACTAATCAAGGATACCGCCAGATTGGTCGGTTGGTAATTTAATTTTGGTTCCGCCTTTATGGCTGGTTTATTTTGGTTCCGCCTTTATGGCTGGATTATGGACAAATATTACTGCCTTAATGGCTGGTTGGACTTAATTTGACTTAATCAGGTTACCGCCTATATGGCTGGTTGGTAATATTATCACAAGTTTATATATTATTTTATGGGAGATATCTAAAATAGTAAATAGTAAAAGTAATTCCTTTTACCTTAGCATTTCATTTTATTTTATTTGACTTTTCAATTTCTACTTTACCGCATTTTTACTTTCGGCATTTTTACTTTATGTCTTTTATGTTACTAGCCCTAGTTATGTGTTGTAACTAAATTAGTTATCTAGGGTTGTGATGAATTCCAATATCACCGGTTTATAAGGGGTTAGATTATAGTTTGGGTAATATAAAGATTTATTTATTGAGTCTTAATCTTAATGCTTTTTATTAACTGGCCACTAATAAAATTGACTAGGTAAACTTAAAATGAACTAGACATAGGGATTTTAAGTTTAAGACCTTAGACTCAATAGCCCACCATCTTCATTGAGGATAGATAACCTTTTAATATATTTCCTTACAGGATAGGAATATACCTGTCGGGCGGGGGTAGCCTTAATTGGAACTTAATCTTAATGAATTCATGTAATTTGGTTGACATAGACATATGATTCAATTGAGTTATACTGGATATTTGTAGTTGACCATCGGAAGAGGCTTTTACATAATTTAGTGTTCCAGGTTAATAAATCAATATTTTACCCAACTATAAGATAACCACTTCATCTTTAAATAATATTGGAAGATATCACACCCTAGATAGTTTTTAATATTGAATTTTCTTAAAACCTACTTTCGATAATTTTATTTACTTGCTTTTAAATTTAGAATCGTCACCATTTCAAATCAATTAATCAACCTGTTAGATACTAATAATCATTTGACCTTATAAAATTAATAGCTTAGGTATTAAGTCCTCGTGGGATCGATACTTTTTATACTACTTGAACGATACGTACGCTTGCGTTATACACGTGTGTTTATGCCAGTCAAGTTTTTGGCGCCGTTGTCGGGGACTTATTTATCTTTTACTATTAGTTTAAGGGTTAGATACCTTTACTTGTATCTAATTTTCTTTTTACTTATTGTTTTTGTTTTCTTGTGTTTCAGGTTCTCAGAAACTTAATGAGACGAACTAGAAGCTTTGAACTCCGACCGCTTGACCCGGAAATTGAAAGAACCATCAGACAGTTGAGAAGGGAAAGTCGAGAAGGCCAAGAAGCTTTAGTCAACATGGAACATGAACCTTTGGAGGTTGCACCACCAATTCCCATTCGAGACAGAACCATTCCGGTGGTTGACAGACTCATTTCCTGTATTGTACTTCCTCCCTTACCAGCAAATGCAGGTGATATCAAAACTTGCATTCAGATGATTCAGCAGTCAGTGCAGTTTGGTAGAAATGCAACTGAAGATCCTAATGCCCACATCAGCAACTTCCTGGAAGTTTGCGGCACTTTCAATTACAACCGAGAAGATGAAGAAGCAATGAGATTGCGTGTTTTACCATACTCCTTGAAGGACATGGCTAAAGCTTGGCTACCAGCAGGTTCCATCACAACTTGGAACACTTTAGCCACCAAATTTCTTGCAAAGTACTTTCCACCAGCCAGAACTGGAAAACTGAGGAATGACATCACATCGTTTGTGCAACAAGACTCAAAAACTCTCTACGAAGCTTGGGAAAGGTACAAAGATTTGCTCCGGAAATGTCCTCACCATGAGATTCCAAAATGGCTTCAAGTCCAAACATTCTATAATGGACTTTCTGGAATAATGAGAACCACAATCGATGATGCTGTTGGAGGAGCTTTAATGGCGAAAGGAGAAGATCAAGCTTTGGAACTAATCAAAGAAATGGCCAACAACAATTCCTTGTGGCCAACAGAAAGGAGCATGATCCAAAGAATTGTAGGAATTTATGAAAGTGGAGCCAATACAGCAGTCAACACCAAGCTAGATCAGATATGAAAATTCATGGAGACTCTTACCACTAGATCCACAAGTTCACCATATGGAGGAGCACCAGAACTAAACCAAATTGAAAAGACGGTGAATTATGTCAACAATTTCAACAGATAGGGGAAGAATCCATATTCCAACACTTACAACCCAGGGTGGAGGAATCATCCTAATTTCTCATGGAGCAACAATTCAGGGCAAAAGAGCTATCCACCACCTGGATTCCAGCAAGAGAATAAAATCCAGGAGTTTGAAAAAGAACCAGAAATGAAAGAATGGATTGCAGAGATGTTCAAAAAGCAACAAGCAGCATATGATGTTATATTTCAAAGCCAATCTGCTTCTATCAAAGCACTGGAGAATCAAATCGGACAACTGGCCAATGCTCAGAGTTACAGACCACTAGGAAATCTTCCCAGCAATACAGAACCAAATCCAAGGAACCGAGGGAAGGAGCAATGTCAAGCCATCACCTTGAAAAGTGGTACTGAAATCAACAAAGATGTTGGAATCAAGGCAACCATTGAAGATGTTCCAAAAGAAGCAGAGCAACAGATGGAGGAAAAAGAAGCAAAGGAAAAAGAACCAGAAAGAATCATTCCACCTCCACCTTTTCCTCAGCGTCTTCAGAAAAACAAACTGGACAAGCAGTTTGCTCGATTCCTAGAGGTTTTCAAAAAGCTGCACATCAACATCCCATTTGCAGAAGCCTTGGAAGAAATGCCCAGTTATGTCAAATTCATGAAAGACATTCTTTCATGAAAATGAAGATTGGGAGATTACGAAACAGTAGCATTAACGGAAGAATGCAGCGCCATTATTCAGAGGAAACTTCCCCCAAAGTTGAAAGATCCTGGCAGTTTCACAGTTCCATGCACCATTGGAGAACATTATATCGGTAAGGCTTTATGTGATTTAGGAGCCAGTGTTAACTTGATGCCTTTTTCTATTTACAGGAAACTGCAGATTGGAGAAGCAATGCCTACCCCTCAGTTTCATTGCAACTTGCTGACTGAACACTCGCATTTCCAAGAGGTGTTGTTGAAGATGTGCTGGTCAAAGTAGACAAACTAATTCTCCCAGCAGATTTCATCATCCTTGACATGGAAGAAGACAAAGAAATACCTATCATTCTTGGGAGACCATTCTTGGCTACAGGTAAAACTGTGATTGATGTGCAAAAATGAGAACTGACCATGAAAGTGCAGGACCAAGAAGTGACCTTTAATGTTTTCAAAGCCATGAAATTCCCGAGCGATGAAAAGACGAAGAATGCTTTAGAGTTGATGTTATTGATAATATCGTTCAAAATACTGAGCCAAATCCCACAGATACACTTGAAGCTTGCATCACCAACATGACTGACAGCGAGCTAGATGCTGAAATCCTGGAATGTATCAACTACCTTGACAAACCATTCCGATTCAAAGCAACACCACCAGTTGAAAGCTTGGAACTGCCAAAGAAAGACCGGATCAAGCCCTCGATTGAAGAACCACCACAGTTGGAGCTGAAGTTACTTCCGAGCCACCTCAGGTATGCATTTCTTGGAAACTCTTCTGAATTACCTTTTATTATTTCTTCTTCACTAACATTGGAGCAGGAAGAAAAGTTGCTGAGAGTGTTACGAGAGCACAAGAAAGCCATTGGCTGGACTATAACAGACATTCGAGGCATTAGTCCATCATTTTGCATGCACAAGATCCTGATGAACGATGAGTACAAACCCACAGTGGAACATCAACGGAGACTCAATCCAATCATGAAGGAAGTCATGAAGAAAGAAATCATCAAATGGTTAGATGCTGGCATCATTTACCCCATCTCAGACAGCAGTTGGGTAAGTCCTATGCAGTGTGTACCGAAGAAAGGAGGAATTATTGTGGTTACCAATGAAAAGAATGAGCTAATCCCAATAAGAACAATGACTGGATGGAGAGTATGCATGGACTACAGGAAACTGAACAAAGCCACGAGAAAGGACCATTTTCCGCTACCATTCATTGACCAGATGTTAGACAGACTGGCAGGACATGAGTTCTATTGCTTTCTGGACGGATATTCAGGGTACAATCAGATTGCCATCGCACCAAAAGACCAGGAGAAAACTACCTTTACATGTCTCTATGGTACTTTTGCTTTCCGCATGATGCCATTTAGATTATGTAATGCCCCTGCCACATTCCAGCGTTGCATAATGGCCATATTCTCAGACATGCTGGAGCAGAGTATGGAGGTTTTTATGGATGACTTTTTTGTTTTTGGAGATTCTTTTGACCATTGTTTGCAAAATTTGGAACATGTGTTACAAAGGTGCGAAGATACAAACCTGGTACTCAACTGGGAGAAATGCCACTTCATGGTGCATGAAGGCATTGTTCTTGGACATCAGATCATACAAAAGGGGATTGAGGTAGACAAAGCAAAGATAGAGACAATTGAAAAACTACGTCCACCAACATCAGTAAAAGGTATTCGAAGTTCTCTTAGACATGCAGGTTTTTACAAGAGATTTATCAAAGACTTTTCCAAAATTGCAAAACCTCTGTGCAATCTTCTGGAGAAAGATGTGCCTTTCAACTTCACCAAAGAATGCCAGGAAGCTTTTGAGATCTTAAAACAGAAGTTGGTCTCTGCCCCCATCATAGTAGCACCAGACTAGACCCTTCCATTTGAAGTGATGTGCGATGCTAGTGATTTTACTGTAGGTGCAGTTTTGGGACAACGTAAAACAAAGATTTTCTACACCATTTATTATTCCAACAGAACTCTAAATGAAGCTCAACTCAACTACAAAACCACCGAAAAGGAGTTGCTCGCAGTTGTGTATGCTTTTGACAAATTCCGCTCTTATCTGTTGGGTCCCAAAGTGGTGGTCTACACAGATCATTCAGCAATCAAATATCTGATCACGAAGAAAGATGCCAAACCCAGATTGATCCGTTGGATACTTCTTCTGCAAGAATTTGATGTGGAGATCAGAGACAGGAAAGGAACAGAGAATCAGGTGGCAGATCATCTATCGAGGCTCGAGAATGGAGAAACAGCTGACAAAGATCTGTCAATCAAAGAAACTTTTCCAGATGAACAGCTGTTTGCCATGAAACAACAGGAAGTCCCTTGGTATGCTGACTATGTCAACTACATTGTGTCAGGAAAATGGCCGTTGGAATGGACAACTCAGCAACGGAATAAGTTCTTCAAAGAAGTCAAGCATTATGTTTGGGATGAGCCGTACCTGTTCAAACGTTGTGCTGATCAATTATTGAGACGATGTGTTCCACAAGAGGAAATCAACAGTGTTTTGCAGAACTGTCATTCATCACCATATGGCGGACACTTCAGCGGAAACAAAACTGCAGCCAAAGTCCTACAATTAGGTTTGTTCTAGCCCACTCTTTTTAAAGATGCTTATCTTTTTACTTTTCAATGTGACAGGTGCCAAAGAACGGGAAATATTTCCAAGAGAAACGAAGGACCGTTGCAAAACATTCTAGAAGTGGAAATATTCGATGTGTGGGGTATTTATTTCATGGGACCCTTTGTTCCATCATTCGGAAACCTGTACATCCTGGTTGCTGTAGACTACGTCTCCAAATGGGTCGAAGCAATTGCACTGCCATCCAATGATTCAAAAGTCGTGATTAGGGATGGCAGTGGGTAGGTTTGGTGCCTGTTTTTCATTACCAAACTCGCACCCGCATATGTAAATAAATTACCAAACCCGCACCATACCCGTTGCGGGTTTTAATTTTCATTACCAAACCCGCACCGCATATAAAAATAATTACCAAACCCGCATTGGTACCCAGCGGATTTTTTGCGGGGTTTTAAATATTGAATTACTTTTGTGTCTTAATAATATAATTTTTTTAATTAAATAATTTATTTTAATTGCTAGCTGTAGTTTTCACAAATGTATGTATATACAGTACATAGATAACATAATGTATGAAATACACAGTACCATATGTTTATTTTTTCATATAAACATAATTAAACGAGTGTTCTTCCCTTCATAATTATAATGATCTAAATTAGCCAACTCAATCGACAATAAGCTAAAAAGTAATCACCAACCTTTGGTCATATTTTTTTATGCTAAGTGTAACGAAAGTGATGCTTACAAGGCTCAAGTGGTGTAAGTGTAATGAAGAAGCAGGAAAGCTACTGAAGTTGCAGCAAACACTAGCTTATTTTGCTCCTCTCCTGTTTCCGATTATGTGAATTTAATCCAAATTTTTGCATTATAACTTTATTAACAAGTGTGATTAAAAAAAAACAATAATAGTCATGCAAAAAATCTTCAGTTGGGCAAGTTGCGGGCTGCGGCTGAGTGGGAGTGTGGAACTATGGATTAATGTTTTAGGTTTAGGTTTTGTTAATTGTTTTTATATGAAGGTTTTTTATATTGTCCTAAAAATATTAATTAATAAAAAATAATATTGCGGGTATGCGGATACCCGCAGCGGATACCCACATTTTTTTCTTAAATACCAAACCCGCACCGCACCCGCAGCGGGTTCTACTTTAAATTACCAAACCTGCACCGCACCCACTAATATATTTACCAAATCCTACCCATTGCGGGCGGGTTTTTGCGGGTTTGCGGGTTCATGGGTAAAATTGCCATCCCTAGTCGTGATCAAATTCCTAAAAAAGAATATTTTCACTCGGTTCGGAACACCTCGTGCAATCATCAGTGATGACGGCTCTCATTTCTGCAACAGATACTTCGATGCACTCCTATCCAAATACGGAGTTACTCACAAGGTTGCCACAGCTTACCATCCACAGTCAAATGGACAGGTTGTGGTTTCAAACAGGGAAATCAAAAGAATCCTAGAAAGAACCGTTGGATCAACAAGGAGGGACTGGTCAACAAAACTAGATGATGCATTATGGGCCTACCGGACAGCTTACAAGACACTCATTGGTATGTCCCCATATCGATTGGTGTTTGGGAAAGCGTGCCATCTGCCAGTTGAGCTTGAGTACAAGGCGTACTGGGCACTGAAGAAATTGAATTTTGATTCACAAGCTGCAGGAGAGAAAAGACTTCACTAGAATTTCGCCTACAGGCTTATGAGAATGCCAAATTGTACAAGGAAAAGACCAAAAAATGTCATGACCAAAAAATAGTGCACAGACAGTTGGAACCAAGGTAGCAGGTGTTGTTGTACAACTCGAGGTTGAAACTTTTCCCTGGAAAGTTGAAATCTAGGTGGTCATGTCCATTTGTGATCACTCAGGTTTTACCTTATGTAGCGGTTGAGTTACTGGATCCCAATACCAACAACACATTCAAAGTTAATAGTCAGCGTGTCAAGCACTACTGGGGAGAATCATTTGAGCGACAAAAAAAAGTGTCACACTTTCAGATCCAGTATAACGTTCAGGCAGTCACGTCTAGCTGATGACTTAAAACTTAGCTCTCGCAGGGAGGCAACCCATGCAATTTTTGTATATATTGTGATTTGGTGTGATTTAATTTGGTGTGTTTAGTTTTTGCAGATTAAGTCATTTCAGGATGGAAGAAGCTCTAGCAAATCTTCACAAGCAATTTCCTTCTCTCCCTCAAAAATCTCTGATGAAAGTTTACAAAGCTCACTTGGAACGGATGAGACTACTAACAATTCACTGTGTTTCTAATGACATTCGTTGGGTAATTGAAGCACGAGTCCGATTGGAAGGTGAGTCTCTAACTCTTTTATTTCACATCTGTCTGGTTTTGGAAGAAGCACCTATGTAAAGAAACGTAGAGCTAAGCAAATGGGTGTTTGTTATAAATGTGCACGCTGGAATTGCAATACTCATTGTCGTTCTTTCGGAATGGTGTCTGATAATCGCGAAGACAAAATTAAATTCATTAGGGATGGCTTGAGTAAGGAGTCTTTAGATGATATATCTTCAACTCTTGAGACGCATTCCAGTGGATATGTTCACATAGCCTTTCACAAATTACATAACAATTTCAAAAAGAAAGACAACAGTTAAGTCTTGGGAATCTGACTAAAAAAGACCATGTTTGCCAATTTATAAGAAAATTGGATGGGAAGCTTGTCCCTGACGCATAGACGTCAATCAAGCTGTAAATTTTTGTAAATATTATATCTCTTTGTCTTTTCCTAATAATTATGATTTGTTTTGTTGTTTTCTTTTATTTTCTCCGACAAGATCCAGACCTTCTTGACTACCACGATTTATTTTACTATTAACTAATAATTGTCATTTGGCAGGTACTAGTGCTATTATTTTACTCACCCTTTTCAAGTGTTATAAATTCAACTCATCATTGCACTTTTGAAGACATCCAGAATAAAACATGGAAGCCACTTCAAGAAGACGAGTTGAAAACATCTGTGTGTTTTGCGGTAGTAGTGTTGGTACTAAACCACAATACGTAGAGGCAGCACAGGAATTGGGTCGAGTCTTAGCTGCAAGGAATATGCACTTAGTATATGGTGGAGGCAATCTTGGACTAATGGGGATCGTTTCAAAGGCCGTACAGGAAGGAGGCAGTCATGTTTTGGGAATCATCCCAAAACCCTTGGCAGAGGCAAATCTTATTGAACCATCAACCAGAGAGGAACTGATCGTGCCAGGTATGTCTGAACGTTTGGTAGAAATGATTAACCGTGCTGATGCTTTTATTGTTTTGCCATGTGGCTTAGGTACATTGGAGGAAATTTTTATAGTACTATCTTGGGCGAACCTGAACATACACACCAGAAACCAATTGGGTTGTTTAACGTTGATGGATTTTATTATTTTCTTTGTGAGTTTGTTGATGATGCTCGGAGAAATGGGTTCGTGTCAAAACCTTTAAAAGAACTCCTCTTTACTGCCAGAACTGCTCCGGATCTAATAGACCAACTCTTAGCCTATGAACCACAAGTTGACCTTATCCTTTCAAAGATAAATTGGTCCGAGGACGATCGTGGTAAGAGGCGTCGTGTTAATCTGGATCTTAACCTTTAAATTATTGTAGAATTTCAGCTAACCAAGTATTATCTTCTAAACTCTTCTTCTACTGTTTAAGACATTGGGGACAATGTCTCATTTAGGTTTGGGGGAGGGGATTAGTTGATTAGTACCTTGTTTTTAGTTTGTGTGTTTTTTTTATTTTTAGTCCAAAATTTTTCGAAAAATACAAAAAATTGAAATTTTTTCTAAAATTACAAAAATATTTTGTGTTTTTGTGTTTTTATTTTGACTAAAAAGGTGAAATTGGTAAGAGATAGCTGAGTAAGGAATTTTCACTCCTGAGACGTATCTCAAACCTATTTCGAAACAAGTTAATTTTTGTTTATTTCCTTTTGAATTATTAAATTTGTGAATTCTCCATAATACTGACTAAAATGGATCTTCATATGCTCAGTTGGCAGGTATTATCAACATACATGGAAACATACGGACATGAGTTGTAATTGAAAAGTTTGTAATATTCAGTGCTCTAGTTTAATTGGAGGAAGCATCTCAAAAAGTGATGGAGTAAAATAAATAAATAAATAAATAAATAAATCTGAGATCCGAGTTATTAAGTCTGTAAGGGTGTTTTTACACCTAGTGCCCTAAAGCCAACTGGTTTGGGAGCCACTGGCCCAAAGCTCGCTATATGGATCAAAGATGCTGCAAAAATATATATATCTGAAGTCTGAGTAATTAAGTCTGTAGGGGTGTCTTAATACCTGGTGCCTTAAAGCCAACTGGTTTGGGAGCCACCGACCCAACACTCGTTACATAGATGTAAGATATTGTATATAAATAAAAAATAGAAAAAATCAAAGAAAAAATCAGAAAAATTATTCCATTGCTGCAAAAAGGTGTGAATTCCGATAAAACTTTAGGACAAAAATATTACTCTCTTATAAACTGCACTTATGATTGTTGTGGGCAAAAATGAGTTGTTTAATATTTTGTTGGCTGTGTATATGGAGAATGGTAATTATAATCGGAGAATTTACTTATTCGATAATTTAGAAAGAAACAAAACAACTAGTAATTGGAGTAGAAGTTTCACCTGATTAGTCACTAACATCTTTATTCTCTTTTCGCTTGTCTTTTTTCTTTTGTGTGCATTAGTTTCACTACCTTTTTACTTTTATAAAATGTTTGTTGGTATCATTGTTGTAAACCCTCACGAGACTACAACTCGTCCACTAGGGACACCTATGGGTTTAAAGGCTTGTTGCATACGCTAAATGCAACTGTGATCCCTACGAAAGTGGCTTAGTTAAATTATATTTTAAATATGTTTATGTTATTTTATTTTGTGTTTTGCTCGAGGACTAGCAAAATGTTAGGTTTGGGGGTGTGATTAGTGGTAAATCTATCACTATTTCCACTCATTTAACTTAATATTTTGTATAGTTTCTTGAGTTTTGTGAATATTTTGATGTTTTTTGTGTTATTTTGTAGATAAATAAAGTTTCAGGACATTCTGGAGGTGATTTGGAGCAAAACAGTAGAAATTGGAAAAAATGGCATTTTAGTAATTTGGGCGCGTCGCGACGCCTAACGTGCACCAAGTCATGCTAATGTGCGTCAGGTCAACTGTCAGAATTTGAGAAGTTTGACTTTGCTAACGTGCGCAGTGCCACGTGTCACCATCACAGCCGACATGCTAACGTGCGATGTGCCACGTGTCATCATCCTACGGTGCCGACAATCATCTTTGCCACGTGTCAGTCCACGTCAGCGTCCACATCATCAGTTGACCAAGTCAACATGCCACCTCACCGCCACATCATCATCAGCCAATCTTGAAGTGCCATATGTCGCAATCCTATTGTGCCGACAATCGACAGCGCCACGTCAGCATAATAATTGAGTTGTTAGCTGCCTCGCCATGTGTCGCCTTATCTTCTTATCTGAATTTCCACGTGTCAAGCCCTTAGCAAGCCACGCCAAAAGAAGCTGGCGTCGCTACGCCAAAGGCCTTGGCGTCGCGACGCTGGATGCCTACCGGGCTCATTTCTTTGATGTAAATAGAGAGTCTCTCTCTAGTTTCTTTTAATTTAAGTTTTGTAATTAAATTTTAATTACTTTTTGTAATAATAGTAATTTACTTTCTTTATTTTTACAGTTTTTACTATTCACCATGAGGAGGTAACTTCCCCAGCTATGGTGAAAGGTAATTCTTTTACTATTGCTATTTAGATTAATCTCCCTTAAAAATAATATATTCACTATTTAAAATTTGACTTAAAAAGAATACCACCATATTGGTCGGTTGGTAATTCATTTTAATCTGGTTTAAACCTGACTAATCAAGGATACCGCCAGATTGGTCGGTTGGTAATTTAATTTTGGTAATATTATCAAAGTTTATATATTATTTTATGGGAGATATCTAAAATAGTAAATAGTAAAAGTAATTCCTTTTACCTTAGCATTTCATTTTATTTTATTTTACTTTTCAATTTCTACTTTACCGCATTTTTACTTTCGGCATTTTTACTTTATGTCTTTTATTTTACTAGCCCTAGTTATGTGTTATAACTAAATTAGTTATCTATGGTTGTGATGAATTCCAATATCACCGGTTTATAAGGGGTTAGATTATAGTTTGGGTAATATAAAGATTTATTTATTGAGTCTTAATCTTAATGTTTTTTATTAACTGGCCACTAATAAAATTGACTAGGTAAACTTAAAATGAACTAGACATAGGGATTTTAAGTTTAAGACCTTAGACTCAATAGCCCACGATCTTCCTTGAGGATAGATAACCTTTTAATAGATTTCCTTACAAGATAGGAATATACCTGTCGGACGGGGGTAGCCTTAATTGGAACTTAATCTTAATGAATTCATGTAATTTAGTTGACATAGACATATGGTTCAATTGGGTTATACTGGATATTTGTAGTTGACCATCGGAAGAGGCTTTTACATAATTTAGTGTTCCAGGTTAA
Organism: Zanthoxylum bungeanum; assembly: GCA_019454045.1. Taxonomy (NCBI): domain Eukaryota; kingdom Viridiplantae; phylum Streptophyta; class Magnoliopsida; order Sapindales; family Rutaceae; genus Zanthoxylum; species Zanthoxylum bungeanum. The sequence continues at coordinate 99,303 of SKCR01046164.1, read as the reverse complement.
TAAATCAATATTTTACCCAACTATAAGATAATTACTTCATCTTTCAATAATATTGGAAGAGATCACAACCCTAGATAGTTTTTAATATTGAATTTTCTTAAAACCTACTTTCGATAATTTTATTTACTTGCTTTTAAATTTAGAATCGTCACCATTAAAAATCAATCAATCAACCTGTTAGATACTAGTAATCATTTGACCTCATAAAATTAATAGCTTAGGTATTAAGTCCTTGTGATAACGATACTTTTTATACTACTTGAACGATACGTACGCTTGCGTTATACGCGTGTGTTTACGCCGGTCACTCATATATTCCTCTGGTTTTATGTCCAGTAACGGCTTTAACGCCCTTTACGAGTCGGAGATATGCTTCCCATCCGATTTTCTCATAAATTGGCAAACAAGGTCTTTTAAAATCAGATTTCTGAGACTGTATTGTTGTCTTTCTTTTTGAAATTGTGTGTGCAAATTACGAATCACTCGATGAACATGTATACTAGGATGCGTCTCAAGAGTCAATGATTAATCATTTAAAGACTCTTTAGTCAAGCCATCTATAATGAATTGGATTTTGTCTTCGCGATTGTCAGATACCATTCCCAAAGAATGACAACTAGTGTTGCACATCCAGCGTGCACATTTATAACAAACACCTAATTGTTTAGCTATTCGTTTCTTAAGAAAGGTGTTTTTCCCTAAACCAGACATATAAGAAATGAATGAGTCACATGACTCACCTGTCAAGCAAACCCTTACTTCAATTACCCAACAAATATCACTATGAATACCATTGATCATAAGAAGCCTTATTCTTTTAGTGCGTGTTTTGTAAATTTTTATCAGAACATTTTGGGGGAGATGAGGAAAATGATTGTGGAGTTTTGTGAGATTTTCTTCCATGCATTGATTGTAGGGTTTCACTAATTTTAGGAAACTGAATGAACCGACTAAGAATCACGGAATACCGTTATCCGCTGTTTAACCGGGGCGCAAGACTCTGACAAAAAAAACTACAAAACACAAGAAAATTGGAAATTAAACAATTTTCTTAAAATACATGTAAGGGTGGCAATGGATCGGGCATTGGGTTTGAAATACATCAATCACAGTACATTGGGTTTGAAAAGAAAAAAAGATTCTTGAAAATTTGAACACTCCAAAAATGGTTTCAGACGTTGTCCATTTACTTTAAATACATCATCATCTCTAGGATTTCAATGTTAATAGCTCCATAGGAGTAAACATGTTTCACAATACATGTAAGGGTGCCAATGGATCGGGCCTGGCCCGGGCTTTGATAAGTCGGCCCAAGGCCGGCAAGTATTTTTTTGGCCCGGGCCCGGGAAAAGCCCGACCTAGGCGTCTGTCAGGCCGGGCCTGTCCAGCCCGACTCGGACCCTTGCTCAGGCCAGGTTTTATCCGACCCAATTTTTACTTTAAAAAAAATATTTTTTAATTTATTATATAAATATTTATATATATAATTTATTATATAAATATAAATAAATAATATAAATAATATTTTTTAAGCCTAAGCCGAGCCCGGGCTTAATGTGCTAGGCCCGGCTCGGGCCTGATCCCGAGCCCAGCCTCTACTCCGTGGACCTGAGCCGGTCCTCTACTTCGTGGGCCCAACCCGAGATGTTTTACTCCCGAGCCGGGCTGGGCCGGACCGGGCTCGGGATTTTTTACCACCCTTAAATACATGGGCCACTCTATTTGGATTTCAATTTTCTAGGAAAAAATGAAGACGAGAATTATAAAGTAAATTTTTTTGACCAATTTCAAATATTTTTCGTGAAATTTGACTATCATGAAAGGCCTTAGCTCTTGCTTTAAGAATTTTTGAATTCTCATATGAATCATTCATTAACTCTTCAAGTTTATTTAATTGCAGTTTACGTTCATGACTGACATTTTCAAGGTTTGAGTTGAATGTTATAATAGCCCTATATGCCTTGTGCTCAAGTTCTACAGGCTCAAGATTTTCCATAAACTATACGATAGGGAGACATTCCCAAAGTGGTTTTAAAAGTTGTTCGATATGACCAAAGTGCATCAGTGAATGGAAGAGGCCAATCTTTGCGATTTGGGTTAACCATTTTTTTCTAAAATTTGTTTGATTTCCCTATTTTCTAGTTCAACTTGACCATTTGTCTGAGAGTGATGTGAGGTGTAAATGTTATCTGTAATTCCATATTTTTCATTAAAGACTCAAAAGGCTTGTTACAAAAGTGTTTACTTTCATCACTTATAATGACCCAAATGATTCCAAATCGACTTAAAATATTTTCTTTTAAAAATGTAATCACAGTTCTGTGATCATTGTTTCGACAAGGAGTCGCCTAAACCCATTTTGAGAGGTAATCGACTACAACTAAAATATTAAAAAATCCAAATGATGGTGGAATGGACTCATGAAATCTATTCCCCAACAATCAAAGATTTTGATGACAATGATGGGATTTAAAGGCATCATGTTTCTTTTTCAAATGGATCCCAATTTTTGATAATTTTCACAAGTTTTGCAAAAAATATGTGTATCTTTAAATAAGATGGGCCAATAAAATCCACACTATAAGATTTTTACAGTGGTTTTTTTAGACGAGAAGTGACATTGTAATATCCCGGGTTTTTTGGAATAGTGCTGGAATATTTTCGAATTAAAGTTTAGAATTTGGAAACTATATGATATTTGAAAATAAGAGCTTATGTGTTTTAAAATAGATCGGAATGTTTTAAAATGAAATTTCATCAAGTTGAAAAACTCTTGGTTTCAAGAACCGGTTACACGATTCCTAATTATATCGTTATACGCGTAAAAGTTTCTTATTTTGGTTAGAAAAATTGTAAACGAACTCCGTTTGAACGATTCATAAATCAGTAGACTCATTTTTCCGAGAAAAACAACTTTCGTGTTGAACACTTTTCGAAATTTGCATCCGAAGGGATTCAAAAATATGAATTTCTGAGAATGCCCATGATATGGGCCTGATTGAAATTTCGCGGGGTCTGAACGTAAATTTCAAAAATTTCTTGTAGGCACTGCATTTTTGCATGTAAGACCCGATGATGAGTCTCATTTGGAGGCACTACCTTTTAAGTCGCGGGAGCCGCGGGAAACGGACGTCGGAAGGGAACCGGTATTTTTTGTTAGATTTTAGTCGCTTGTTTAGCTTCAGACTCGCTTGTTGGACCTCCGTTATTAAAATACACCCTTAGCCTTGGCCCAAAACTACACCAAGCCCAATCCAAAGATAATTAAAATATTTAAAATACATGTCACAAATTAAATTAATTTAAATTAAAGCTAATTAAATTAAACCAATTAAAATAAATCTAAATTAAAATAAACTAATATTTAATTAAAATCTAATACCAAAATTAAATAAATCATTACCAAAATTAAAATAAATCACTTCCTAATTTAATAAATCACTCACCAATTTAAAATATTTACTCACCTAACTAACAAATTAAATGCCTAAATAAAACAAATATCATGCCTAATTAAAAGTCAATCAAATATATAACCTTCCTAAACAAACAAATCATGTACCCAATTAATTGATTTTTCTTTCCTTTTTAATCCATGCAAACCCCTAACCCTAGCTTGTCACTATATAAACAACAACAAAATCCAACCCTAAGACCTCATCCTCTCACTGATTCACGGCACCAACAAAACAAAACAAAGAAAAATCTAAACAACCTCCAAAACCATACACACAGCAGCCTACCATTACCGTAACATGGCCCTCACGCAAAGCCATTGCCAATAGCCTTCATCCTTCACGCATAATCACCCAGCAACCCTCTCTCAAATTCACGCCACTAGCCATAAATTGCCCCTCTTGCCTCACGTATCTCTTACCCTACTCAATGTCACAAACCCCACACGTTGTAGCAAGCCTCCACTCACACCTGCCCCTCACGAAACCAACCTTCACAGCCTACCCACTCACGCAAGCCTCCACGACTCACTGCCTTCAAGAACCCTCACGCACCTCACAAAATGTAAACCCTAAAGCCCTCTTCTTCCTAACACCCTCACGCACCTCACAAAATATAAACCCTACTGCCTGAATAATGTGAGCGGCATCAAACTAATTGTAGCCTTGCCGTCAGTCCTGGCAGCCTCATGTAAGTTCTTGATCGACCAGATAATTGGGAACAAAATAACGCAAGCAGACACGCCCTATCTCTCTCAAAAATCACAGCCATCACAGGCCAAAACCCTCACGATCCCATAGCCATCACACACCAGAACCTTCAGATCCAACAACCCAGTAACCCTCATATTGTCCCCAACCGTAGCAACCACTAACACTCATACACTGCCCTTCAAACAAACACATGAACATGAAAACCTTCACCTATTTCACGTAACAAGCCACAAAACAATACAAACCGACCTTCAACAGCCTCCACAAATTGCCTCAAACTCACGCTTAAAACACTGTCTTGAAACTGCCCTCTCACGTAAATGCCACTGCCCACTAACCAAACCATCGCAAAACCAAACACAGCAAACCAACCAAAACATTGAATAAACTGCCCAAAAATAGTCCAGAGAATTACAATCAAAACCGTCCCCAAACAGCAGGCAAAATAGCCCCTAAAACACCCAAAACAGTAGCCTAAATTACCAAACACAGTGACCAGAAAATACAGAGAAAATAGCAGCAAAACGGAGTGAAAACAGCGACCAAAACAGCAAAACAGCGAGCTAAGACGTTAATCCAGTGAACCGGAAGAGTTGCGGAGTGATAGCCCTTCCGACGGCCGTGAAACGCGAGTCCGAAAGTTGACATAAAAGGTTAGACCTGAGGGTAATTTTCCTATTATTTCCATCTATCTTTTTAATTGTTTTATTCATTTTTTATCGCATGAGAGTCGTTTATTGATGCATGATTGTGGCCCTTGAATAGATAGAAAATGCATGTATTGTGGAATGATGTATGTTGTGGCCCTTGAGTAAAACAGAAAATGTGTCACCTCTTGTGGTATATAGGATGGAAACCCGAACATAAATTTCATAGCCGATTCCGAATAGACGGTAGTATGATCTGTACTCGGGATACAACTCCATGTACCACTTGAGTAAACGGCGCATATTTCGTTTTATGTTGTTTTGATTTGTTTATTATTTGCTACTTGATTTCCGAATGTTATTTGTTTATGTAATGATGAGATAAAGCGCATGGGCTTAGTAAGTGCGATTAAAGGTCCTCTATTTTGAGAGGTTAAAATCATTTACCACGATGCTTTGCCGCGCCGGATGATGTATATTCAGTTGAATGTGAGATATGTTCAATCGGGTATACGAAGTCTGATATTGTTGTCTTTATTTCGTATATGCATCGTGTTATTAGCGTATGGGCTTAGTAAGTGCGATTAAAGGTCCTCTATTTTGAGAGGTTAAAATCTTTTACCACGATGCTTTGCCGCGTCGGATAATGTATATTCGATTGGATGTGAGGTATGTTCAATCGGATACACGAAGTCCGATATCATTGTCTTTATTTTTTATATATGTATTGTGTTGTTTGCGCATGTGCTTAGTAAGTGGGATTAAAGGTCCTCTAAGTCAAGGGGTTAAAATCCTTTACCACGATGTTTTGCCGCGCCTTTTTAGCCCGTTATTATTTATTAGGTGTCATCTATTCATCCGTTCATGTACGTGTCATGTTGTTTACTGCATTTTAGAGGTCACTGCTGTAACCCGGTTCGAACGTGTTTCAGAACGCCGCACGAACGCATGTTTTCTGTCTGGTCCCGTTCGAACGCGTTATCAAACGCTATACGAACGCGAACCTTCTGTTTACAGTTCGAACGCGTTTACGAACTCTACTCGAACACGCATGCATTTGTTTCATCAGGTCTGGTCCCGTTCGAACGCGTTATCAAACGCCACACGAACGAGAACCTTCTGTTTACCGTTCGAATGCATTTACGAACACTACACGAACGCGAATACACTGAACTGAGTCATTTTCATCACATGTCATGCATAATTTTTTCTTAGGTGATTTCTATTATATCATGTAATCAATCACATTATTTGTATCCTTGCATTTATCTGTTTGATGTGTTCATGAGATGGTATTCAAGCATGATTTAGCCTATTCGGTTGTTCATTTTCAAGCATGGTTAGTCATTTATTTTGCGTTTGGAATTTGCATTATGTCTAGGTTGTTCTTTGTTTTCCGCATTATATGATCGAAGTATGTTCATGAGATTGCCGTGTGCTATTGCATGTTCGTCGTTATGATGATTACTTTCATGCATGTGAACTTAAAAGTAGAATACTCTTGGAAATATGTTGCTTAGGCTTGGTTAAATTATTACACAAATCATTTCATTACAAGTGGCATAGGTAAGGGACCATTCCGAACCCAACGGTTTGAGGTCTTCCCATACGAGGGGTGAGTGCGGCCTTAAATCATATTTTCCCGGTTCACACCGGGTGGCGACTCCATGTTATTTCTCCTGTTTAGTTCCTCCGCAGACTATTCCGTACTCCCAACTAGGCCGCGAGCCTAGAACAGCATCGTCAAGTTCTGTGTCCTACACTTCTCTATAAATACCCATAATTTCTTGTAATTACGAAAAATGCATAAGTTTCCCAGACCCCTCACTCGACCCCTTCCTTTTCTCAAATGATGTTCTGGTTTGCACTTCATCAGCTGGCCGGCCGACGGCCCAATTTGGTGCGCCGTCTAAAGATGGCCGGTGGTGGCCCCATAATGCCGGCAACGGCGACAGGAAGAGGAAAAACTCACGTGTAATTGGTTTCCCGATCCCCACTTGTCACTTCATTTCATGGCCCGAGCTACCCGCCAAATCAAAGATCTTGGAGAGTACTACAAGTTACCAGTGACAGATTTTCCGCTCCATGCACGATTGCACATGAAATGAGAGAGAAACCTTTGATAAATAGTGACCCATGAGTGAACAGTAGTTTCGATCAGAATTCTGCTGATTCCAACACCTTCGTGGGATCTTTTCGAGTCCGTCTATGCCCTCGAAATCTCGGTAAGACCTCCAGGTAAAAATCTGCTAATTTCAAGTTTATCATTTAATGTTGGGATGTATCCAGTAGCTCCGGTGAGTAGCGTATTGATATAAATTAAATTATTTGGAGAGTATATTGAATATGTTCATTTGGTAGAATCCGAGTGAAAACGGAACGAGTTGGATCGACCTGATAGAATATGCAATTTTCCGGTAAAAGTGGGTTTTTGCGAATATTGATGTGTTTTGATTGTAATGATAGTTATGAGTTATATATGATAATACGATAAGTTCTGGATAAATCTGGGTAGGTTCGGAGGGTTCAAGACCCTTCCAAAGCGTTTGCGGAAACTTTTCGAAAGATTTTTCAAAAACCTGTCCACTGAGGATTTAAGTTAACTAGTTGCTCGAATTAGATTCTAATGATATTTGAAGATAATTGGAATTGAAATCATTGAAATCGAACTTGATTTGGTTGTCCCGGGAATATCCAGAATTTTTTTTTAGTTAAGTCGAGAATTCTGTAAAGTCGCGATTGTGACGGTGTTTTGTCATTTATTTTGACAGATTTGACTAGGACCTGGAGTGCTCGCGAAGCCAAGTAAGTTACCCATGCGATGAGTACTTGAATGTTGATTCATATTATATATATAAATATATATATATATATGGCTGAAGTGTTTATGATAAAATGAGATGGTAGGAGATGGTTTTAAGAATGGAGTTCAAGGTTATGAATAGTTAATCGACCACTACAGGTACATATTTTGCTATTGATATGATATGAAGTGAGATATATGATGAACTTAATGTCTATGTGTATGTATGAATGTACGTAAGTGTATGAACCTGTAATGATATGTATATATATATGTGAATGAATATGTATATGTATAAGTATATGATCACGTAATTGTATACATATGAGATGATAAGATAAGTATGATTTAAGTGTATAAGATCGGTAAAGAAAACAAGCTACGATTTTTGAATTTTTATTAGTACGTATGGATGTGCGTTATTGGGATAGGTTTGTTATTGATTAATGCATATGGTTTAGCTATATAGAGGTTGAGTTGGTATAAGCCTTTTATGAGTGATAGAAGTACATGATTGATATGATATGTGTATGAATGAAAATGTATATTTGGTAAGATATTGTATCAATGTTTTAGATAAGAATTTTGAAACGGTGTATGTTTGATCGATAGGTAAAAATATGAGGATGGTAAAAGACTATGGTATCGGAATTCGAAATAATGGGTATATTCATATGTTTGATGTATATATACTTATGTGTACGATGATTCAGATGATAAGCAATGTTTGACATGTATATGCTTGTGTATGTGAAATCGTGTGATAAGTTTGTGTCACGTGATATGTGTGCATGTGTGTATGTTTAATTGGTTGATAATCTCGTGTATAGTAGTTAAGCTGGTTAGGGATCCATTCAGACGTAATTCATCTTATACCTATTCTAAAATAGATAATGAGTCTCATACGAGCATTGTATGTGTAAGCTAGCCACGTGTATGTATTGTTTGATTATGTGTTTTGTGATATATTGGATGTTATGTATGCTTCATTATTGGTTGCACGATGACTGTATATATGTTTAAGTGTGTCTGTGTGTGACAAAATCTGTTATATGTATGGAATGTGTGCGTTATTGGGGAATGAATGAATGAATTGAAAACCGGTGTGAATATAAGATGTTATAAGTGTGTTTGTTAAGTTTTTTATTGTATTTGCATACATTATGGAAGAGGCTGAATGTATTTGTAGAATTTTGATAATATGTTGTAGAATTCTGAAATCGGATTTGCATGAATGTAAGAGAAGTGGGCTATGGTTTCTGAACTGATATACATGAAAGTGTATAAGTCACGAATGATAAGCTAACGTAAGGTTGTCGGAATGGAATAAAGTTTTTTTTAAAATTCGATTTGAAGATATTTCAAAGGTGTGTATTCGCAATAATTTTTTAGTATATGACTTCATGTTTCTTATGATTGTAATGGTTTCGATGTAAAATGACTTATTCTGTTATATTTGTGTTGATGCCTTGTGTGATTTGAATGTTTGGCTAATAGATTGGCATATATGTTAATATGTAGATATGAGAATTTGACAAGGTAAAGTGTAAAGGTTAATAAAAGTTGATAAACCTGAACTTGTCATAATTTAATAATTCTGATAAACTGCTGATATGCTTGAGTTGTATATTTTCTTGTAGTACTAGCATGGTTACTTACTGAGTTTTAAAATTCACACCAAACCAGTTGCTATTTTTGTAGGTTGGCTACCAGATGGGTCAACCACTTCAGCTTTGGAAGCTATGCTCGAGACGCGGATCACCCAAGTTGCAGTCACCATCATAAGTGTACTGGGAATTTTTTTTATAGGTTTAGTATTTGTGATTAATATATTATTTGTCGTGTTGAGCATGTTATTTGTATTTATTAAGTAAAAGTTTTGATCGCTTATGATGTTGTGGGAATAGAGCCTTTGAGTGTTCATTGATGTTGTGGGCACGAAGTCCTTAAGTGTTGTTTTGAGTTTGATTTGTTTTGTGTGGAACTGGTGTCCTTATATATATTTTATGCCTATTGTAGGTTCCGTTTGATGTTGGATTGTGATCCAGGTTGTCCAGTTTTAGGATACATCATGTCCGATTTTCTGTAAATTTGGAGGCTTATGGAGATGGGTTAATCATTTCTCCAGCCGGTAGCACCTTGCCTCTTGGGGGGTTTTACAGACATCCATATGCTTCTTAATGACAAAATTGAATAACACTAATTATCTCATTGTCCAGTATGTATCATCAAAAAATCTGATCAGGGCAATTCTTGAACATATATGGATCATCCCAGTAGAATCTTTTGACTTTGGTTAAAAATTTCTTCTTGTATTGATGGCTCAAGTATGGGGTATTTTTCATGTTATAAGAAAATTGACAATATTAGCATACCAACGCATTGTACCTATAGAAAATAAAAAATCATCAGGAAAAGAGTCATTCATATGAGTTGTGTCAATTGATGACTCATTTGTGAGTCTCGATAAATTATCTGAAACTACATTCTCTGCTCATTTCTTGTCATTGATTATGAGATTGATTCTTGCAGCGATAAAATCCACCGTAGTAATATTGGCTTTGCATCATGTTTAGGCATCAAATATCTAACAGCAGCAGGGGGTCGGAACAAATAACTGTTGATGAACCGATTAAATATGATCGAAATTTGTTCACTACAAATATTGTAGGAAGCAGTTCTTTTCTGTAGAAGTGTAATTCATTTGTGCACTATTTAAAGTTCTACTTGCGTAATAAATTACATACGACTTACCTTTTTTTCTCTGTCCTAATATTGCGTCAACTTCAAAATCACTGGCATCACACATTAGCTCAAAAGGCAAAGACCAATCATGGGATTGCATGATAAGAGGAGAAGTTATAAGACTGATAATCTTTTCAATTGATTTTTGACATTCTTCTGTCCATTCAAATGTTGCATTTTTTTAATAAGAGGTTACACAATGATCTGGTTATGGTACTAAAGTTTTTAATGAATCTCTTGTAAAATCCTCCATGTCCTAAGAAAGAACGAATTTCCCTGACTATTTTTGGTGGTGGCAATTTAGAGATCACCTATAATTTTCCCTTGTCAACCTCAATACCTTTATATGACATAACATGACCTAAAATAATTCCTGAATCAGTCATGAGATGGTATTTTTCGCAGTTTAACACAAGTCTTTTCTCTTCACAGCTTTTCAAAATATTTTCCAATTTATTCAAGCAATTATCAAATGAATTCCCAAAAATAGTTATATCATCTATAAAGACCTCTAAACAATGTTCAACCATGTCACTAAATATGCTTAACATACATTGTTGGACTAGTGCATTACAAAGTCCAAATGGCATTTTCCTAAATGCAAATGTTTCAAAGGGACATGTGAATGTGGTATTTTCCTGGTCTTCTAAAGCAATGTGAATTTGATAATAACCTGAGTAACCATCAAGAAAGCATTAGTAGGCATGTCCTGCTACTCTTTCCAAAATTTGGTCAAGAAATGGTAAAGAAAAATGATATTTTCTAGTGGCGTCATTTAGTTTTCTATAATCAAAGCACATACGCCAACTAGATGGGATTTAAGTTGGAATTAATTCTCTTTTATTATTTTTTACGACATTTATTCTAGAATTTTTAGGCACGACTTATGTAGGACTTACCTACTTACTATCAGAGATAAAGTAGATAATTCATACATCAAGAAGTTTAAGGACTTCTATTTTTAACATTTCTTTCATGTGAGGGTTTAATCTTCTTTGGGGTTGACGATATGTCCTGACATTATCTTCTAAATGTATTATGGGTGTGAAAATCAAAGGATCAATGCCTTTTATATCTTTTGAAGTCCTTCCGATTGTCAGTTTATGTTCTCTCAACACATTTAACAACTTACTTTCTTGATCGCTTATGAGAGAGGAAATGCATACTTCAATCCTTCTAGCAAAATCTTCAATTCCAATTTTGGGTGTTTTCTCATGCTTTTCTTCTTCTAGTGTTCCTAGTTCCTCAAAATTTTGTTTCTCTCTGTCGTCTTCCAATACCTGTGTAGAATCAAGTAAAGAAAAATCGTTAGAAATATCTCAATCTAATTGTGTTCTTGATTCAATTAGCTATACAAATTTACATAGGGTCATATAAACTCCCATTAATATGTTCTTCCAAAATTGGTTCAATTAATTCCATCCTCTCATTTTCACTTTCCTCGTCGTATGGTCGTTTACACATGTTAAAAATATTAAGCTCCAACATCAAATTGCCAAAGAACAAATTCATGATTTCATTCCTGCAATTAATTAAAGCATTAGTTGTTGCCAAAAATGGAAGACCAATTATTACAAGAATTAACTTATTACTATCTGCTACAGGTTGTGTTTGCAAGACAATAAAATCCACAGGATAGATGAATTTACCCAGTTGTAATAACATATCTTCCATAATTTTTTTCGGTACCTTGACTGATCTATCGCAAGTAAAAGAGTAGTTGGAGTTAGTTTTAACTCGTCAATATTAAGTTATTGATAAACCGAAAATGGAAGCAAATTGACACTAGCTCTAAGATCAAGCAATGCATGTTCAATTTATGTTTTCCAATAATACATGAAATAGTTGGACAACCAGGGTCTTTGTATTTCAATACATTATTAGTTGAGAGAATGGAACTTACATGTTTAGCTAGAAAATATTTTTTTGTTACTTGATGTCTTCTTTTAATGGTGCATAAGTCTTTCAGAAATTTGGCATAAGATGGTATCTGTTGGAAGACATCTAACAAAGGAATATTTAATTTAACATGTTTGAATATTTCATATATCTCTTAGGAATGGTTCAATTTCTTTATTTTCAATGCTTGAGGAAATGGATGGGCATGTGAAAAATTATTATCATCAACGGCAAGTAATGGTTCATCAACCCCTTCCTTACCCTCTGAAGCTAACTCTTTTTCAACTTCATGAGGTTCAAGAATGTGTCTATGGATGACTTTACCACTATAAAGAGTAATAATAGATTTAACATAGTCTATGTGTTGACTAACAGAACTACCCTCATGAGGGTTTGGACGACTCTTAGGGTTTGGTTGTGGTTGTGCATGAAACTTTACTTTCTCATGAATGACCAATGTAGATGTGATTTTGGAAAAAGTATCTTTCAGATCAATCAATATTTATACATTTTGGTTATTGATGGCTTCCTATTTCTTAATGAATGCATGCAAGGTATCCTCAAGGGTTTTCCTAGATGGTGGGACATATGGTGCATAATTCTGAGAATTTTGTAAATTCTAGTGTACCTGGGAAGGTTGTTGCGATGGTTGTATTTGGATATCATTCCTCCAATTAAAGTTTGGATGACTTCTCCAACCAGTATTGTGAGTTTGGGAGTATAGCTTTGGATTTGGTCTCTTGAAGGTGTTTATGGAACTGACTTGGTCATGGAGACATTCTTGCAAGGCTGGCAAGATTGGGCATACTTGTGTAACATGTTCATTTGAATTACAGATATGACATGTGACTTCTTGAATAGAATTGGCATGATTACTCTTCCTCATTTATAATGCCTCACTTTTTTTAGCTAGAGATGCATATTTAGTAGAAATGTCATGGTCTTCCCTTAAAGTTTAACATGCCTCTACCAAATGAGTGTGGTTTTACAGACGACTCATAAGTGCCAACTGCGTCCTATTGTTATGCATTCTCTGCTATGTGTTTTAGGTGATTTAGTACATCTTCATGACTTTTGTCATTAAATTCACCATTACACAGCATTTCCACTACTTGTCTAATCCTCGTAGTAGTAAGAAAGCAGCCTCCATTTTGAAACCAATGATGTGGACAAACATTTAACATTTATTTAAATCTCTCCCAACATTTGTAAAGTATTTTCCCCGACTCTTGTGTGAATGTTGTAATTCGCCTCTTAAAGAAGTTTGTCCTGTGATGGGGAAATAATTTTTTCAGAAATTTCTCTTACAAATCATCCCATGTTCTGATGGATCTTGACCTAAGATTTTGTAGCCAAATTTTAGCTTTATCATTTCAAGAAAAATGAAAAAAAAAATTGGGTCAAATTATATTCATGTTGTAATTTTGGTTTGTGCAAATATTATATACCTCTTCGAATTCCCTTAAGTGCTGATAAGGTTTTCTTATTCTAGACCGATGAATGTGGATAAAAGTTAGATGACACCTGGTTTAAAATTGAAATATGATGCATCTGGCGGAAAAACAATGCAAGATGGTGATCATGTCCTAATGGGATTCATGAATTCTCTAAGTATCTTATGATGATTAAGATCGCCATGCTAAAACTCACGTTCTACCTGATCAACTGGATTTTCATCTCAGTAAACTGGGGGTTTTCATTTTGGTTATCAGCCATTTTAACTAACGATGAAAGTGATGAAGACTCTCTATTTAATCTACCGCTAGATGATCGAAACCATGCAACCTAAATACACACTATATACTAAAGTTTAAATATGCAAATGCAATACAAAAAGAAGAAATAAATAAACAAGCGAAAAATAAAAAATAAAGATAAATGATAAAGGAAAAAAAATGCAATGATTAGATCTTAAAACAGTTCTCTTATTCTTGTCTCAATTGAATTTCTCGCTCAGCTGTCTAAATTTCTCGAATTAGGTTCTCCAAGAAAATTATGGAAGAATCTCTAGATGGGGATAGTTCAAGAAATTCTTTGGCAAAATACAAAACTTCATTTTAATTGAGTTTTTTGTCTTATGTAACCTTGAAGAATCAAGTACATAGTTTGTCTATATGTGGGATCTATGGTTCAGAATTCATTTAGGATAAAAAAAAAAGGATATCTTGGATCTACACAACTGCAAAGAATAAGAAGAAATGAGTTGCATAAAAAAAAATATTATTTTATATACTAAATTATACTCTCCGGCAACAGCGCCAAAAACTTGACACACTCACAAAGTGGTTCTTTACTCCCAAGTATAAGAGTGTCGAAGTAATAAAATAACTCAATAAGTCCGGGATCGATCCACAGTGAATAGATTTAGTAAAATAAAATAATAATTCAAGTGACAAAAAAAGATTGAATTGTTTGAAGTGATGGAGAATTTTAAATTGAACTACAACAATAAATTAAAATGTTGGGTTAGGGCATCCACTCTTGATATTTCAAATATAGAGAAATCTTACTTTTTATAATATATAAATTGTCATTATTACCCAGTTAATTTACTTAAGAAATTAATTATGCAAAAATAAATCAAATCAGCCATAAAGACGGTGATACATTTGTTTATAATAAGTCCAGTTAGGTACTCAATTATGCCAAAAAACCGGCCATAAAGATGATAACAAATTTTATTAATAATTAATCCAGATTTAAATTACCCTCACATATAATATGGGGTAGAGTATGTGTAAGTGTCCTAGACATGCCACGGGATCTCCAAGCGTGATTCGTGTGTGAATAAAATCAAAAATAAGTTGCGGATGACTTACATTGATATTCTTAAGTTTCAAACTTTTATGGATGTTGAAGCTTCTAAGCTCATGGGTGAGTATCCATATCACCATCATTTGACTCATATATGTGCTAGCAAGAACAAATGGAACAAATTTTATCTCCCAATGAGAAATAGATTTGTCCTAGAGAGAGGGAAGCAATCGGCACTTTTGGAACAACACCATTCGGCCAAAGCAGTTTGCAGTGGCCATTTGATCGATCCTCCAAAAGCTAAAAGGCCATTCGGCCATGTTGCTTCTTAAGAGAGTAAAGGCCATTCGGCCATATAGAGAGAGTGAGAGCAAAAAAATAATTTTGTTCATTTCTTCTTCTTATTTGGCCGACAAAAGTGGGAGAGTAATGGCATTTTCGGTTTTTGTGCACAGAAGCCAAAATGGCTTATTACACCTTTTTCAAAACAGAGGCTATCTACTTCTTAGCCAAAGAAAGAATATATATATATATATCTTATGGCCTTGCGGCCAAAGAAACAAATATAAAGCTAATGGCCTTCTCGGCCAAAGGTAGAGAGAGACTAAAATGAAAATTCCAAAAATTCATTTAATAATTGTATTATGTATTTTGGTAGGTGAGATGTATATCAAATTCAATTTATTACATTGCCAACAACTTATGGGTCTCACCCATTTAATTCAAAATTTGGTTGGCTTACATAACACACTTTGGGCTCAGATTCGTTTAATCCGATTAAACGAATTTTCCGTCGCGACGTAATTAAATCTAATTTAATTAAATAATTATGTCTCGCAAAATTATTATTAAAGTCGCTTACGAATTAATTCCAAATTAATTCGTTCGCTAGAATTAAAAACCAATTTAATTCCCCGTTGAAATCCAATTTCATTTAATATATCTAATATATTATTTTAGCCCAATTAAATAAATTAAATAGTAAAATCTAATTTAACTATTAAATTTATTTTATCGATTAATTCCAAATTAATCGTTTTCTCTCCTCTCGACGAATTTAATCACAGATAAATTCTCGACGCAATTAATCCCAGATAAATTCTTTCTCTGATAATTTATCCCAGATTAATTCTTGCCGTAATTAATCCCAGATTAATTTTCTCTCTCTAAATTAATCCAAGATTAATTTTCTCTCTCATAATTAATTCCACATTAATTTTGTTCGAGTCAAACAGCATCGGTGAATCTTTGGGATGCGACCCAAGAGATCCCTGGATATATTGGCAGTAAATTCGGTCATCGGACTATCCGAACACGTGCGTACCCGGTACCATATTTCTACCGATTTACAAGACATGGTTGGCTTCTAGCAAAGCACCGTGCCTACCCAATTCTCCAAAAATATTCTTCTACTGAATACAAGATCTTTGTCAGGCGTAGTATACGCAGTATTACGTATTACGATCCAGTATCGGATGTCACATGCTAGGCCTAGGGTTGGAGTTGTGTCTGCCACGTACGAAGCATATATCAGATCACTAGCAACTAATCTCTTTATGATCGGAAAGTCATGACCAAGTCATACTTCCCAGATCGCTATAGCACTTAGAGTACCAAATCTATATCCATGCGTGATCATCATCTCCATATGACTGAAGTGATACTTCCATCTTGATATCACACCCAATACACTACGATTCTCAATATACCCAGAAGTGGCGTACACATAACCTGTTAAAGCCATGGATGACCAAAACCAAAGTATATTGATTGTCGCAAGTATTAGCGATGCAAGTCTAAGATTAAGACCAAATACACCTACCCTGATTCGGATTCCCATAGACACATAGTCATACTACCAATGAGATTCCGAGTGGTCTATCCAGAGCGAAGCTGTTTCCGTACCATCGGTAAACAGAACCTCCTATTACACTTGCATGAGTATCCAATACCCAAATATATGAGAACTATGACGTTACGCTTCCATAACACGCACAAGTGTAACACTAGCCTATTCCACATTATCGATGTCCAGTCTCGATAATACTACGACTATGGATATTTAATGATTAACCTTACGTGGATTAATATTGTCTCATATCTTATTAATCCGGTAATAATCATATGGACTTTTATCATTTATATATCCCGGTAATCCAATTACAAATGATAAAAGAGCAATTTCCTTTATCACATTGTTAATTTGTACTACAACACCATGTTCTGTACAAATAGTGATGATATGGGTCATAATTGTCCAACAATCTCCCACTTGGCCTATAGCCAATCACTCAAGTGTCCTACACCTGAACTATATACGGGTCGCTCAAACTTCTGCTGAGAAACAGCTTTCGTCAGCGGATTTGCAATGTTATCATCTGATGCATTTTATTCGATCATCACATCGTCACGATGTATGATCTGACAAATCAGATGAAATAGTCGAAGTATATATTTGGATCGTTGATGAGACCGCTGTTCTTTAGCCTGCGTTGTAGCCCAGCTCAGCTGCTAACAGAACTATACCTAATCCAATTATGATTATATAGATCCAAAATGCTTCTTTTGCTGCCTCAGGTACATCATTGTTCCTCTTTTGTTATTTATTCGGCAACAGTATATTGCTTGGAAGATTTCCAGCTCACTGTTTCGTTATTCAAACTAAAAATGTACCCTTATTGGGACTTAAAGTCGTCTTTATCGGTTTGGAAACTTGCAGCGGTGAACCTAGTAACCTCAAGTCTCCTTTCCCCATATTCCCAGAAAGAATCCTTAGTTCGTCCAAGATACTTAAGGATGTTCTTTAGATCAATCCAATGACCATCACCTGGATTGGCCTTATAGCGTCTACATATGCTCAAAGTAGATGAGACATCAGGTCACATACATTTCAAAAAACATACGAACTCTGGGAGTGTTGTCAGCAACTTTCTAGATCTATCCCAGTAGATCTTTATTCCTAGAATAAAGTCTGTTTCTCCCAGGTATTCTATGGAGAATTTTTAATGAAAACCAAGCTTTCACCGATTAGATTGTGGGAATGTTATTGCTAAGAAGCAATACATCATCAAATTATAGGACATTCATTGTTAGTGCGCTCCCACTAACCTTCTTATATACACAAGAATCATCTTCGTTTTGAATAAAATCATATACCATTATGATCTCATCAAAACGTTGGTTCCAAGAACGTTATGCTTGCTTCAATCCATAAATGGATCGATTTAAGTTGCAAGCCTTGTTTGCATCTTTTGGCACGACAAAATCGTCAGGATGTTGCATACAAACATCCTCAAAAAGGTTTCTGTTAAGGAAAGCGGTTTTGGCGTCCGGCTGTCATATTTCATAAACGAAATATGCAGTTATAGCAAGCATTATCCGAATGAATTTAATCATGGCAACATGTGAAAAGGTTTCATCGTAGTCGACACTATGTCGTTAAAGATACCCTTTCTGTACAAGCCTAGTTGTGTACATTTGTATGTTTCCATCCATGTATGCCTTCCTTGAAGACCTATTTAGTACCAATAGGCACAATGCCTTCTGGTACAACAACTAGTGTCCAAACTTGGTTGGTATACATGGAATTCATTTCGGACTTCATGGCACTTTGCCATAAAAGGAGTTGATACCTTGTATCACTTCCTCATACGTAGTCGGTTTGTCTTCCTCAATAAGATTGATATCTACAAGAGGTGAGATCAGAAACCCATACCTCCCAGGTTGTTTTCTGACTCTCTCCGACCTACACGGTTCTTGTGTATTCGAAGATTGTGGTACAATTTCATCCATGATGAACTGTTTGTATTCCGTAAAGGAGTCAGTGCCTGGAACAGTATTACTCCGATTTTCATCAAGTTTTACTTTCCTCCCACGTACCACTACATATAGGAATTCCTCTTAGGAAAACCGCATGGAGTGCAACAATTACATTGTTCTCTTGTGAGTTGTATAAAAACTATACTTTGGTTTCCATAGGATAACCAATTACAAATATGAACTTATCCGATTTGGGTTCTAGTTTGGTACCATCCAAACATATGCCCAGCATTCCCAAATCTTCAAGAATGAGAAACCTGGTTTCTTTCCTGTTCATATCTAATATGAAATCTGTCTAACATATTTTAACGGAACCTTATTCAAAATAAGTATTGCACTATTTAATGCGTATCCCTAGAAGGAAATTGGTAGCTCAGAGCGACTCAACATTAACCTTACGATGTCCAACAAAGTTCGGTTTCTCCGTTCGGACACACCGCTCAATTGAGGTGTTCCGGGAGGAGTCCACTGTGAATGAATACCATACTCTTTCAAGTAATCTTGAAACTTATATGTCTAAGTATTTTACACTATGGTCCGACCGTAATGTTTTAATACTTTTACGGTCTGTTTTCTTACTTCGTGTCGAAACTCTTTGAATTTATCAAAAGTTATTGACTTGTGTTTCATAAGAAACACATATCCATAAAGCGATGCAACATCCGTAATGGTTATAAAGTATTTATATCCACTCCTAGCCTAGCTAGATATGGGCCCACTTACGTCACTATGAACGGGGGCTAACAGATCGGTGGCACCTGCACCTTTACCACTAAAAGATGTTTTAGGCACTTTGCCTAATGAACAAGATTCGCAGACATCATTTGAATTATGATCAAATCCGTCTAAGTATTCACTTTTCGAAAGTGTGGATATACGAGTCTTGTTAATGTGTCCCAGACAACAATGCCACTTTTAAGTCTCAATAGATTTATTCAGTTTGAGCTTTTGTTTGCCATATTATATGTTTAAGATTCATTTATATTCTAAATATAAATACTGTTATTCACATCTAATGTGCTTATCTCAATATCATCTTTATAAACAAAACACTTAGTGTTCTAGCATATAAAGGTATACCTGCAATGGGTTAAACTAGATACAGAGATAATGTTCCTAGTCAAACTAGGTACATTCTAACAGTCTCATAATTTAAGTACATGCCTCAAGGGCAGTTCCAAAACTTAGGTTCCTATGGTCAAAACAGCGACTCTCGTCCCGTTTCCGACTCGCAGGTCGATCTTATCTGAAGCCAGTATCCTGCTTATCAGCAGATCCCGCACATCAGTACATATATTTATGTACCACATCTAGTATCAAAAATCAAATTTTAAAACCAGTAGTGAACATGTTTATAAAAAACATTCTTGAAGCCGGAGCCTTGTCCCGCTTTCACTTCCTTCATGTTTGCCTTGTCCATACGGCAGTCACACTTATAGTGACCCCGTTTGCCACAGTTTAGTCAGACAACTTGGGATATGTCCTTTTAAGAAGCTCTGGCTTTGCATAACGGATTGAGCACTAAAGTTATCATCACAATGAGTCTTCCTAAGCTCATGCTCTACTATTTGCTCAACTTCGGGCTCATGCTTGAGAGGTTTCTCTATCAAATAGAATAACTTCTCAGCTCTTAGGACTATCCTGAAGTTCTATTCCCAATTTGAAAATTAGAGCCGTTTAAATACATTTTCACCCAAGATTATGTTCTAGACGCTAATCTTTCAGCCATCTTGATTGCTGTAGTCCAACTATCCAATCAACGATTTCAGGTACATTTAAATATAATGATTACTATAGTCTAACTATATAATCAACTATAATTGATCGGTTACATTCAAATATATTGATTACTATAATCCAATTATATAACCAAGTATAAATGAAGTAGTTTGAATACAGTCCAACTATTAAATTAAAACAACAATTGAATATTAGTCCAACTAACATATTTAATAATTAATGACGAAAAATAAAATGAGCGCGTATTGACAAGTATTTAAACGAAATTACAAATTTAATATTTGCCTCCCACTATTTTTCGGCGAGCCTCTAACCCTCTGTGGAGTACTCGGGAAACCTAGTTTCCTAATGGGCTAGGATCTCGTTAAATAACACACAACCTTGACTTTGGCCAACAAGTTGTATGAAAATTAACTAGGTAGATCTCTAAGATCAATTGGATCTCATCTAATTCCTAGATCCAGTAAGTGGACCTCCAAGTCTGGAACATATATCCAATATATGTAAATATATCCAATATATTTCCTAACATTTTTCCTCTGAATCAACTAAGCTTTGGCTTTGGCTCAACAAGCTTAATGAAACCAGTTAAGCGTGACCCATTGACATTGGGAAAGCTTCGTAATCGAGGTCGATGAACAAGAAGTGACCTTGACTTTGGCCAATAAATCACAACTTGCCCAAGACGTACGATAAGGAACAAAGCTTTCGTGATTCAAACACATCCACGATGGACAAAGGTCTTGACTTTGGCCAACAAACCAATGCCAATCTTGGATCTTGAGAGAGAATCACTCAA
This sequence comes from Zanthoxylum bungeanum, assembly GCA_019454045.1. Classification (NCBI taxonomy): domain Eukaryota; kingdom Viridiplantae; phylum Streptophyta; class Magnoliopsida; order Sapindales; family Rutaceae; genus Zanthoxylum; species Zanthoxylum bungeanum. Next base: position 77,928 of record SKCR01046164.1, on the reverse strand, counting down.
TGGAAGGAAAAATGCTTAATATAAAATGAGGGTTTTTGTCGCGATTTAGCAACCAATTTATTATCTTTAATTAGGTCTCATCATACACCCTTAAGCATGTATTCTAAAAGCATAATAAGGCGCGAAATAAATAATAATGATATGCGGATTGATATACAACAAATTGTTCATAGAACAAGTCTCTCTATTTCCTCTCTCCCGCTAGCATTATTCTTACTTCTACCCAATTACATAATACTTCTAAAGAAACCTCATTTACATTGAGGGGAATTGGTGAGAAGAGAAATACAATGAGAAAATAGGTAATAGGATGGACACGCAGGTCCAATTTAATAAATTCTAAATTTATTACAACAATCTCCAAAATTGCCTTCACCCTTATAATATCCATCTGATATACATTATTCATTCATACATCCAAGTATTCACACAAAGCATGTTATTCAATCAATCTAATCCAATTAATTAATCTTTGAATTAATGACCATTCAATGTTCAAACAATGATTTGATTTGTGCGAGTCCAACTCGTTTAAGAATAAATACTCAAAGTACTTATTCTTGAATTATATCGAACTACAATTTTAAATCCAATTTAAATTGTATCCAATACTAATTCATATTTAATTCCAAATTAAATAATTACACTTATTTATGTGCCTTAAAAACTTAGATTCAAAATCCAATCTTAATGGGTCTCAAATGCCCAATTAGTATCCAATACTATTTAATTAAAGTCCAATGGGCTTTTAATTAATTTTTTAGGCTTGGGCTTTCGGCAAAAATAGATCTAACTCATAATGCCTAGGCCCATTAGGAATCACCCTATGCCATAGAATCAATTTTGGCCCATTAGGCCCAATTAAATTATTAAAGGCCCAATAGTCATATTTTGGACTTTATGGAAATGGTTTAGGCCCAAATATAATCCAAGACTAAAATTTGGCCCAACCAAACCCAATAGCCCAAATACAAAAAATTAAATTAATACAATATTCCAAATTACATATTAATTCAATTCAAGTGTAATTAACACAATTAATTAATTAATCTAGTATTTCCAAAACACTAATTAATCTAATTAATCATGCTTAACATTTTAATTTATTTCCAACACAAATTAAAGCACAATCAATCCATTCTAACATGCTTCATACTCACGGCAATACATGAAATTAACATCTAATTTTGATTTCAATCTAATTAAATCAACAATTAACATTCAATTTCATATGAATCAACATATCCAATAGTCTAATTCAAAAATAACCATGAGCTTTCCTAGGGTAGTAATTGGCCAAGCATAGATTTTGGGGATTTTTGATCTAATCAATTTATCACAAAATCAATGATGTACAAATCCAATTAAACATCATACAAGCTCAACCAAACCATCAATTTAAGAAAATACATACTCCAAGCATAAAATCTCAAATTAAAGTTTACAAACCCTAGAAAATAAATCAAGCTAATATCTCGCTCTGATACCATTGTAAGTGTCATAGACATGCAACGGGATCTCTAAGCGTGATTCGTGTGTGAATAAAATAAAAAATAAGTTGCGGATGACTTACATTGATCGGCTTGAGTTCAAAACTTTTATCGATGTTGAAGCTTCCAAGCTCATGGGTGAGTATCTCTATCACCATCATTTGACTCTCATATGTGCTAACAAGAACAAATGGAACAAATTTTATCTCCCAAGAAAAAATAAATTTGTCCGAGAGAGAGGGAAGCAATCGGCACTTTTGGAACAACACCATTCGGCCAAAGCAGTTTGCAGTGGCCATTTGATCGATCCTCCAAAAGCTAAAAGGCCATTCGGCCATGTTGCTTCTTAAGAGAGTAAAGGCCATTCGGCCATATAGAGAGAGTGAGAGCAAAAAAATGATTTTGTTCATTTCTTCTTCTTATTTGGCCGACAAAAGTGAGAGAGTAATGGCATTTTCGGTTTTTGTGCACAGAAGCCAAAATGGCTTATTACACATTTTTCAAAAGCTATCTACTTCTCAGCCAAAGAACGAATATATATATATATATATATATATATATCTTATGGCCTTTCGGCCAAAGAAACAAATATAAAGTTAAACGAATTTTCCATCGCGACGTAATTAAATCTAATTTAATTAAATAATTATGTCTCGCAAAATTATTATTAAAGTCACTTACGAATTAATTCCAAATTAATTTGTTCGCTAGAATTAAAATCCAATTTAATTCCCCGTTGAAATCCAATTTCATTTAATATATTATTTTAACCCAATTAAATAAATTAAATAGTAAAATCTAATTTAACTATTAAATTTATTTTATCGATTAATTCCAAATTAATCGCTTTCTCTCCTCTCGACGAATTTAATCCCAGATAAATTCTCGACGCAATTAATCACAGATTAATTCTTTCTCTGATAATTAATCTCAGATTAATTCTTACCGTAATTAATCCCAGATTAATTTTCTCTCTCATAATTAATCCCAGATTAATTTTGTTCGAGTCAAACATCATCGGTGAATCTTTCAGATGCGACCCAAGAGATCCTTGTATATGTTGGCAGTAAATTCGGTCATCGGACTATCCGAACACGTGCGTACCTGGTACCACATTTCTACCGATTTACAAGACATGGTTGCTTCTAGCAAAGCACCGTGCCTACCCAATTCTCCAGAAATATTCTTATACTGAATACAAGATCTTTGTCAGATGTAGTATACGTAGTATTGCGTATTACGATCCAGTATCGGATGTCACATGCTAGGCCTGGGGCTGGAGTTGTGTCTGCCACATACGAAGCATATATCAGATCACTAGTAACTAGTCTCTTTATGATCGGAAATTCATGACCTAGTCATACTTCCCCGATTGCTATAACACTTAGAGTACCAGTTCTGTATCCATGCGTGATCATCATCTCCATATGACTGAAGTGATACTTCCATATTGATATCACATCCAATACACTACGATTCTCAATATACCCAGAAGAGGCGTACACAGAACCTGTTAAAGCCCTGGATGACCAAAACCAAAATATATTGATTGTCGCAAGTATTAGCGATGCAAGTCTCAGGTTAAGACCAAATACACCTACTCTGATTCGGATTCCCATAGACACATAGTCATACTACCAATGAGATTCCGAGGGGTCTATCCAGAGCAAAGCTGTTTCCGTACCATCGGTAAACAGAACCTCCTATTACATTTGCATGAGTATCCAATACCCAAATATATGAGAACTATGTCGTTACGCTTCCATAACACGCACAAGTATAACACTAGCCTATTCCATAGTATCGATGTCCAGTCTCGATAATACTACGACTAGGGATATTTAATGATTAAACCTTACGTGGATTAATATTGTCTCATATCTTATTAATCTGGTATTAATCATATGGACTTTTATCATTTATATATCCCGGCAATCCAATTACAAATGATAAAAGAGCAATTTCCTTTGTCACATAGTTAATTTGTACAACAACACCATATTCTGTACAAATAGTGATGTTATGAGTCATAATTGCCCAACATATTAACCGGCAATAAAGTTGGTAACAAAGTTTATTAAAGATTTGATAGTCTACAGAGAGTCAAGACAGACGTAATATAAGAGAATATTAAATATTAGTTTTTTTATTACCATTCATATATTATAATATAAGTAAGATTGATTTATATTCTCATATTTAGGGTTTCACCCTTTACCCCAGCATAATGAAATTAGCTACTCATGATTTGAATAAAAACTTACATAATTTTATTACTAATAAAAAAAAAGATTATAAGAAAAATAAAACACACAAGATACTTCTTCCAAATTCTTTAAGAGAGAAAATGAAAGAAGCATGAAGAAAATGAAAGGTGAGCACATATATTTATAATAAAAAGGATCATCCCTCAATTATAAATTACAACTTTATAAATCAAATACAAACAATAAATTTTTACTAATTTATTTGTTTCTTTTTCCTTTTTTGAATTTTTATTTTATTTTTTTGATCATTTTACAAACATTTGTCACAATCCACCTAAAAGTGGATTTGTAATATCTCAAATTTTTTTGGAACAGTTCTGGAAGGTTTTTGAATTAAAGTTAAGGATTTGGAACTGAATGATATTCGAAAATAAGAGCTTATGTGTTGCAAAATAGGTTGGAATATTTTAAAGTGAAGCTTCTTAGCGTTGGAAAACACATGGTTTTGAGAACCGATTACGCGATTCCTAGTTATATTTTATATACGTGGAAAGTTTGTTGTTTCGACCATAAAAATTGAAAAAGAACTCCGATTGAGCTGATTTTTAAAGTTTATTTTTTTCGAGATGAACAACTTTCGCATTGATCACTTTTCGAAATTTATACCAGAACGACTTCTAAAGTGCAAATTTCCGAGAAATCCTCATGGCATGGACCTAGCAGTAATTTCACGGAGGTCAAAACATAATTTCCAAAAATATTTCTATAAATACTTTGAAGTTTCTTTTAATTACGAAAATGACATAACGCTACAAAATTTTCAATCGATCCCTCATCCCTGAAAATCTTTTAGAGGTTATCTGGTCGTGATGGAATCCAGCCGACCATCCCCGACCAATGCGACAGGCCAAAGGGGTGCGTCAGCCACCATTCTGTCTTGTGGTGGCCGGCGGCAGCCCTAGAATGCCGGAAAATGGTGAGAAAGAGATAGAGTGACGCACAATAGATGGGTTTTATGATCATGGCTCGTCATTTCGTTTCACTGCCTGTGACACCCACCAAATTGAAGCTCTCGAAGAGTACTACAAATTGGTTGGGACGATTTTTCTGTTCCGTGCATTGTTGTAACATTCCAGATTTTCGGAACTGTTCTAGAAGATTTATGGATTGACATTATAGTCTCGGATCAGGATGCTAATAAATAAATAAGAGTTCAAGCGATGTTATATGGGTTGGATTAATATATTATGAATATTCGTCGCGTTGGAAAACGCATGGGACCAAAAGTCAGTTACGCAATTTTTGTAATACGTGTAAAGTTTACAGTTTTGGTCATGAAAATAGTAAATGAACTCCGATCGAGTTGGTTCTTGAACCATCGGACTCGTTTTTCCGAGACGAACAACTTTCGTGTTGAACACTTTTCAAAAATCGCATCGGAAGGGCTTCAAAATCACTGATTTCCGAAATTACCCTTATAAGCAGGGCATTTTTGTAATTCATGAGTGTTGATATTTTGTAATATTATTATTATTTTATTACTCATTTATTGAAAAAAAAAAAAAAGATACAGAAGACGTAAAGAGAGGGAGGAGGCGTGAGAGAAGAGAGAGAGTTCGGCAGTGCGGGCGGCCCTCCGGTGGCCGACGGTGGCGAGAGCCGGCGCTATCGTGGTCGTCCGGCCACAGAGCATCTCGTGGTGGCCGGCGATCGTGCAGTTGGCAGCCAACGGCGGCGCAGGGAGGAGAAAATGGTCGCGAAATGGGTTTGATGTTTCCGGCTCGTCGGTTCGTTTCACGGCCCGAGCCACCTACCAAATCGAAGCCCTCGACGAGTACTACGAGTATGCGGAGTCGATTTCGCCGAACAGCGGCTAGTTGCACGCGAAACGAGAAACGCGCGCATTTACTGTAGCACCCAGATGAACAGTAGCTCCGATCGGAATTCCGACGACACCAGTGCGTTCGTATGGCCATTGGGAGTCCGAATATGGTCTCGGAATTTCGGTACGACTCTCCGTTCAAAATTTGTTATTTTAAAGTGTATCGATTTATATTCGGAAGCTTCCAGTAGTTCCGTAGTTTATCGAATTGTTATGAAATGATTTGGATTTGTTTTTATATGTTAAAACGATGAATGTGGTAGAATCCGGGGAGAAACGGAATAAATTAGATCGATCCGGTAGAATTAGCGAGTTTCCGGTAAAACAGAGTTTCTCGCGCGACTGAGTAATGTTGACCGTAACCATGGGCATGACACGAATATGGTATTGCGAGGGTAATTAAGTAATTTTGGATAAGTTCGGAGGGTTCGAGAACCTTCCGTAGCGTTTGCGGAAACTTTTCCGCAAGATTTGCCGCGAACGCGTAAAACGAGAATCTAAGCTATCTAACTAGCGTAGAATGGTATAGAAAGGTATATTAGAGTAATGAAGTTTGAACCGTAGTATCGGAGATTATTTGTGTATTCCGGGAAGGTCCGGAAGTTTATTATAGATGAGTAGAAAGTTCCGCAAGTAGCGGTTCTGACCATATGTTGTTATTTGTTTTGACAGATCAGACCAGGATCATGAGTGTCCGCCTAGCCAGGTAAGTAACCTAAGCGATGAATGATTGAAATATTTGCTTGTGTGTATAGTATTAGTATACTTGGGTATGGGGGTTGTAGAAAACTACACCCTAGGGATTGAGACTAGTGATATGAATGAATGTATATATATGAAATAATGGAAATATATGTATGCGGATTGTAGAATGCAATTATGTATATATATATAAGGTATATAAAGAAAGCATGTAGATGAATAAACAAGAGCTAGTAAGTATGTGTGTAATGCATAACTACAATGAGCATGTGAGTATGAACACGGTTATGTGCATAAGTGTGTAATTAACCAAGTAATATGTAATATATGTATTATATAAGAACGTTAGTATGCATGAGTAAATATGAACTAATAAGTATATAAATTGGCGTGATTAAATATGTATGTGTGTATGAGGATAGTATGAATGCAAGTGTTCAAGTTCATACGAGAGTGAGCATATATATATATATATATATATATGTTTAGCAACATGAGTATAGATACATGTATATAAGATGATAGAGAGCATGGATGAGTAGTAATACGCATTACATGAGAACATATGTAAGTTTATGACATGAGATAGTATAAGTATGTTTGTAAGTAAGCATGAAGCATGAGTGTGTGTGTACTCAAACATAAATGTATATACATGAGCATACGAGTATAAAATATTGTAAGGTGATTTTAATGTTTTAAATGTTTTTTTGAGGTTTTGAAAAGGTTTGACTATTTTGAAGTGTTTTTGATAAGCAAAAAGGAATTTAAAGAATCTCAGAAGTTTCCAAATATGGTTTTATGTTTTCGGGGCATGGGGAAAAACCCACCCCAGTATGTAACTTATACAGAGATGGAATTGACGGACAGAGACATGTGCACATGTAGAGGACTAGAGGGACGGCGATATGTAACGCCCCTAGATCCTAGTTTTTGAGACAGGATGGTGGCATAGGATCGTGTACCTGATCTCCAGTTCAGAGCTTGGGCGGTAGCATAGATCCGCACCCCCAGTTCTAGTTGTGGCTTGGGGGACGGCGATACATAACGCCCCAAGACCACTAGTTTCAGGGCAGGTATGGCATGCTTTGGGGGACGGCGATACGTAACGCCTCAATGTCATGGATTTGCATATCTAGCTCTAGGGCGTATGGGGGGACGTCGATACGTAACGCCCCTATGCGTCAGTTTTCAGCAGATACCCAGATACAGTTTTTCAGTAAAGATTTCCAAAAAGGAGTTTTCAGAAAAGAGTTTTCAGAAATAACAGTCAGTTTTCAGATACAGTATCAGATGAGTTTTCAAACTCGATTTCAGATTCAGTTTTCAATAAGAATTACAGAGGTATTGGTTTTCAGAAAAGTTTTCCTGATTGGAGCTTTATAGTTTAAGATAAATGATTATAACGCTGCTTGAGAATATATGTTGGTATATATGTATGCATATGAGACTTATGACTTACAACGAATGTGTTATATACTGTGATCATGTTATAAATGAGTTATAGAATTATGACGTATGAGTTTCGAAAATCAGTTAAACAACATATGAGGTACGTATGAGGTTTTGTTTTCGTATATGTATTATTGAGCATTATGAAACTTAGGCATGTATGTATGATTAATAACATAAATGTGGTAAATAGTTGTAAGTTGAGTAATTCAATTCTAGACTGTATGTGAGTAATAAAAGAATGAGATGAGAAATGGTATTGTGAAAGCCGAATTGATGATATTTCAAACATTTGAAATATTGAGGAGTTAAGTAGAATTCAAATAGTATGATTTGACTAATATGTTAAACTATATAACCTCACGTGATTGACTAATGGACATGTACAGATGTAATGCTAAGGGTATATGCATGGTAACGTGATGTATATGAGAGTTGTAAACAGTTTGAGATTTAATGAGGGAAATATGACTGCATGATTACAGTAAAAGATAATATAAGAAATCAATGGAACGAAAATATAAGTTATTGTGTGTTTGTGCTGTAAATATGAGCATGGTTACTTACTGAGTCATTATGACTCACACCACAACAGTGTTAGTTTTGCAGGTCTGTAGCAGACATACTGAGCCAGCAGAATTTTGGTGCAGACTTTGAAGACAGTGGATCGCCCAATTGCAATCAAGAGAATCTTTGAGTCCTGGGTCCTCACTGAAATTACCTACAAGCAATAGCGACAAACAATCTCTATTTCCCAAGAGGGGGGGTGAATTGGGTTATCGCTATAAGTGCGGAATTAAAAAATCTTTATCGATTTTTAGCTCTTATTACCAAGTGGGGACTTTAGGCAATTTTCTCTATTCCAATTAATAGCCTATATGCAAGTTTTCTATTCAATATATATAATCATAAATAAACTTGCTATAAACAAAAGTATAGGGAAAGAGAATACGACACCAAGATTTATAGTGGTTCGGCCAAACGTGCCTACGTCCACTCCCCCAAGCCTCGCTTGAAGATTTCCACTGGAATCGAGTTTTCCGTGGTTCACTCGTAACCAAGAGTTTTCCGCTAAGGCGCACTCCGAACCTTTTACAAGTTTGAGTTTTCTTCGTAGGCTCACTCACAAACCTTTACAAAATTACCCAAACAATGGGATTTCACAAACCACAAGTGTTTTTGATAAAGAAGAATTAAAACACACTTGGGCACTCACAAATAATAAGAAGATTGTGTGAGAGCAAACCCAAGTGTTCTAAGCTCACTAAATGATATGAAGATGTGTGTGAGCTTGGATGAGTGTTTAAAGTGTGTGAAGGTTTTGGACACTCTTTTCTTGCCTTAGAGAATGTATGAAGATTGTGTATTAAGTCTCTTAGCCAAGGCAAATGAGTTGGGGTTCTATTTATAATGAAATGCAAAGTATTGCCCAACTTACAGCGAAACCGGCGAGCAAACCGGCGAGGAGACCGGCATGCCGGTCTAGGTTTGCAACGGCTCCTAACGGCTATATAACGTTCAAAAAACTATTCGTTAGACCGGCGAGCAAACCGGTATGGAAACCAGCGAGGAGATCCCTGGTTCCAGAGAGCATGATTTTCTCAGCCAAAACCGGCATGAAGACCGGCGAGCAAACCGGCATGGGAACCGGCATGGAGCTCCCTGGTTTCAGCTCCCTGGTTTCAGTTCTGATGACCAGTCAAGACTGACGACACTTGGTATTTTGGCCATAACTCTCTCTAGAAAATTCCAAATCATGATCCGTAAATTTATACATAAACTAGACACATAGATCTAGCTTCTGTAAACAATTCAGCTCCAAAAACATTAAGATGAATTTGATGGAATTTTTCTAATGTGACATGAATGCAGAAAACGCACATATGAGCATGTTGTACTAAAAAGGCTCTAGCAACAGTTCTATGCATCGGAATTGTATTCCGTTTGAACCGTAGCAAACTAGAGACATATATCTATCTAACGGTATATCATTTGAAGTTTAATTCAACCGTTTGATAGTTTTTAGAAGATCATTTGCCGATGCACTTGTGCATGAAGTTCATTTCGGTGCAAATAAAATGCAAATGATTCTTTTAGCATTCTAAGCCATTTTAAATGCAAGTGATGCAAAATGTATGATTCCTAAGAGATTTAGATCACTTGAGTAAACTCACCTAAAATAAAATTTAGCTCTTAATCATTATCTTCGATTTGCCGCTAGTCTTCATATTCTCGCTCTTCACCCCATATGCTTCGACACTTTTTGTATTGCTTCGTGTTCGTACGTCGAAGACTTCTTTCATGTTGACGTCATCAAAATCCATTTATGCGACCAAGTCGCCAACACTCACGATCCTTTTATTTGTATTCATATTGCATATGTAATAGGATAGTGTGGTTTCATTTGAGTTCTGGCCGGAGGCCAAGTGATTTGCATTTTTTTTTTGTTCATTGAGTTATGGTCTGAGATTATATTGATGTTGAGATACCGGCCTGAGGCCGAGATTTTATGATTATGTTGTATTTGGATGCTGGCTATAGGCCAGGTTGCATGATGTTCTGTATACATCATGCCGAAATTTCGTCAGAATCAGAGGCTTATGGAGATGGGTTTTCCTGTCTCCTGCCAGTAGCATCCTGGCCTAGGCGGGATGTACAATTGTTGCATGTGAATCGAGAAAGGAAAAAATCGTGAACTTTAGCTTCAGATGAATAGTTGCTTCGATCGAAATTCTGTCGATTCCAACGCGTTTGTGGGGTCGTCAAGAGTCCGTATATGCCATCGAAATCTTGGTAAGACCTCCAGGTAAAAACTTGCTAATTTCAAGTTTACCGTTAAATGTTCGAATGTTTCCAGTAACTTTGTAGAGTAGCGTAATGATATAAATTGATTTTTTTGAGCATGAGTATTTTGAATGTGTATTTGGTAGAATTCGATTGAAAACATAATGAATTGGATCGATTCGATAAATTATGTAAATTTCCGGTAAAAGTGAGTTTCACGTGTATTGATATTTTTCTGATAGTAATGATGTTTTAAGATTAATAAAACTGGAATCATTAAAACAAACTTGGTTTGGTTGTCCTGTAAAGATCCAAAATTTTATCGTAGTTAACTCGAGAATTTAGTAACGTCGCGATTCTGACGGAATTTCGCCATTTATTTTTACAGATATGATTAGGACCTGGAGCGCTCGCGAAGCCAGGTAAGTAACCCATACGATGAGTACTTGAATTTATTGATTTCGTGTTTGAAATATATATATATATATATATATATTATTGAAATGTTTAGGGTAAAACGATGATAAATGGTAGTTTTGAGAACGAAGTTCAGGACCATGTATAGTTAAGTTAATCAACCACCACAAGTATGGATTTTTGTTATTGCTATGATATGAAGTGAAGTATTTGTTGAGTTTAATGTCTATATGCATGTGTTTATGTACGTAGGTGTATGAACCTATAATGGTATGTATATGTTTATGTAAATGAATATGTATATGTATAAGCATATGCACAAGTATTCGTATATTTAAATGACGATCAGATTTGTATAAATTGAGAATACATGATCGGTAAATGGAATAAGTTTTGATTTTTGAATTCGTATTAATATTTGTATGTGTATGCTATTTGAATAAGTTTGATATTAACTCATACATGTGATTTATCCGTAAAGAGGTTGGGGTTGGTTAAGTGTGATAAGAAATGAGTATAAGCTAAGCTCTTCTTGAGTGGTAAAGGTACGTGATTGAGAGGATGCGTATATGAATGAATATGTTTAATTGATAAATTATGTATTAAAGGTTTTCAGATAGAAATTCTGAAACTGAGCATGTTTGATCGATACCTGAAAGATATGAGGGCTCTTATAAAGTATGACATCTGAATTCGTAGTAATGTGTATATTCGTATTTTTGATGTATATATATGTGTATGAGTATTTTGATGATGAGTCGGATGGTTTGTCATGTATGTGCCTGTGTATGAGAAGTGTTATGAGTTTGTTTTACGTGATATGTGTACATATGTGTATGTTTAATTGATTGATAATTTAGTGTTGTTTGTGTTGGGGTTTTGGGCGGTAATTCGGGTAAACGCAGCGGAACCCGGAAAATCAAAATTTTCCGATTTCAATAATTTTTCTTAAGTAATTAAAATAAACTAAAAAACTGAAATTTTTACCCAAAAATCATATTTTTCAGTAATTACCGTTTAACCCCAAAACTTTATATTTTTATCATTTTAGTCCAAAATTATCAAATACAATTCTAATTGATTTCAAATTAATCCCAAAATGATTCATACATGTCTAATACATGAAAATACAATTTACAACTCAAAGAAACTAATTTTCCAGTATTTTCCGAATGGTCCCCAAACTTTCAAGAATTTGCAATTTGGTCTTTTTTGTTCAAAATATGTCAAGATCAAATCCAAAAATTCCCAAATTTAATATACATCAAATCACATCACATATATGAAAATCCCCAAATTTGGTGAAGGTTATGAACCCTAATTTTATAATTTCACAAATTAACAAAATTAACATCAGATTAATTAAATTCAATACTTAGATTCAATTCCTACAACACCAAATAAATCTCACTATCATAAAATAACTCAAGGATAATTCTATGTCATTTATGAGTGGCTAAGTAACTCTAGAATGGAAACTTCCATCAAATGGTTAAAAAGAATGCTTAATAAACAATTTAAAGCAATCTAAAAACATATACATGCTTCCATCTTTCAATAAAGTTCACAATCATCAAAACACATCCACAAAAGAGTAGAGAAGAAACTAAGCTACTCATATAGAAGCCTAGTTTGAAAGAAATAATTTTCATAAAGGAAAAAGTAAGAAAAACTTACTAAAATCCTTATTTTTTCAAGCTTTTCTTCATTTTCTTCCCATTTTTTCTCTCTTTCTTTCTTTGTATTTTGAGTTCTTGAATTATGAAACAAAAATAAAACAAGGCTTATATTTTTTTTTAATATGGCCGAATAATATAAAAAAAATACTAGCCAAGTAAAACAATTTTTGTTTCATTAATTAAAAGGATAAAGTTAGAATATTTGTGGTTATAAAAAATTAATCAAATTAATGTTTATCATAAAATATCCAATTAAATAATGCCATTTAAAACCAATCAAAATTGGCCACTTTATCCAATTAAATAAAAGGCCATTTAGCTTACTTTAATTAAAGTAAACTAGATATTAACTATTTAATTAATTTAATTATTTAACATTTAAATAATCAAATAATTAAATACAAATATCTCAAATATGTGTATTATATTTACATTAAATAATCAAAATACATACATTAATAATAAATGTCAAATGTCACAATTTGACATTTAATAAATGGCCGAAAGATCCCAAAAGCATGTATCTTCGTTTAACCATTAAACGACTTACAAATAATCAATATTATTTATAAAAGTTGCCCTAGTGCCCTACGGGTATATCTCATTAGTGAGACTATCTAGGTTCTTGCATATCCGTCACGAAATCCAATTTCATGTCCATAATCAACCCACCCGTAAATTATGACGAATACAGATAAAATCTCTGAACCATACAGGTCGAGGTCACTGCATACGTATAATTCTTCCGTCACAGGTATCCAGATTATCCCAGAGATATAGATATAAATTCCAAATCTCTATAGGTATAATCTCGTCGACGATTATATTAGCAATCTCTTAAATAACATTTAGAAATGATTTCTACAGTGTACCACAGACCCATGGATTTAATAGATTACTAATTCCATAATGGATACCTATGCTCTGTACACAGAACTGACGGATCCTATCTTGATACGCACAAGATATCCTGAGGATCAGTCCACACAACGAATAGGCGGAGGTCTAATCTAAATAGATCGGTGACGTGACTGCCATGAAAGTGTGGATGATACCTCATATATCCACAGTGGTATCTCAAGTTAAAGGATCATTATTCTCACTCAACCCGAGAAGATTCTTATTGACGTTGGTGTACCATCTATTAAGAATCTCCAGTGAGTCGTTCAGTGTTTATCCGATATAAACACCTACGTGTCTATATGAGTCTCTCGAGACTCATGGTTCATTGAGAAACTATTAGAATCGAACATTCCAATATGCGACACGTACTGGTCTCAGCGGGTTTACTTACTGACCAAGTAATTGTAAACTTTGACCATGAACAAATAAAAAATGATACTGTTATGATACAGCTCAATGTCAGTTGCGACGCTTTTGTAACTGTATCATAACCAATCACTCTATGGTCATTTATGTCTTTACCATATAATAAAAAATTTATATTATAGAAATTGTTTATTTTATTCATTAATAAAATATATACAAGAGCATTTACAGGGAAATACATAAGAAATTAGCGCTCAGAGCACCAACCCTAACAGTTTGGATTATGTGTTCTTTGATATATTGAATGTTATGTATATTTCGTTGTCGGTTGCACGATGATTGTATGTATGTCTAAGTGTATTTGTATGTATGATAGAACCCGTGATATGTATGGACTGTGTATGCTTTCGTGGAATGAAATAATGACTTGAAAATCGGTGTGAGTATAAGATGTCACAAAGTATGTTTCTAAGTTTGCTATTATATGTATGTATATTGTGAAAGAGACTGAATATGCTTATAAGCTTCTAGTACTAGACATGTCTCCAAGTAAGAATTCCGAAATTGGATTTGCATGAGTGTAAGAGAAGTAAATTATGATTTCTGAACTAATATGCGTGAAAGTGTATAAGTCACGAATGTTAAACTATCGTAAGGCTATCAGAATTGAAGAAAGTTTGTTTCGAATTGAAAAAAGTTTGTTTGAGTTATCGATTTGATGATATTTCAAATATGCTTATTTATATTAAAGTATAAAAAAATGTGACTTAATGTTTCATATGATTGAAATGGATTCGATGTTAAATGACGTACTCTGTGATATTCAAATTTTTACTTTGTATGCTTTGGATGTTTGGCATGTGCAAAGAATAAAGGATAATAAAAGTTGATAAATCTGAACTCGTAACAACTTGGCAATCCTGAAAAGTTCTAATATGTTTGACTTGTATGTTTTGTTTGTAGTACGAGCGTGGTTACTGACTAAGTTTTATAACTCACACTAAATTAGTGTGCTAGTTTTGCAGGTTGGCTTCCAGACTGGCCAACCACTTCGGCTTTAAAAGTCATGCTCGGGACACCGGATCACCCAAATTTCAGTCACTCTCATAGGTGTCATGAGAAAAGTCTTAGAGGTTTAGGGTCTAAAAATGATTATTATGTTATTCGTAGTGCTAAGAATATTGTTATTTATTAAGTAAAAGTTTTGATTTGCATTTGATGTTGTGGGCACGGAGCTCTTAAGTGTTGAGTATGAGTTTTATATGTCTTGTGTGGACCTGAGGCATTTTTGTATATTTGATGCTTCTTATATGTGTCATTTTGATGCTGGACTGTGTTCCAGGTTATCCAGTTTTATGATACATCATGTCCGTTTTTCTATAAATTTGGAGACTTATGGAGATGGGTTAATCTTGTCTCCTGCCGGTAGCATTCTGCCTTTGGCGGGGTATTACATGATTGTGACATTTCAACTTTAATTTTTTTTTTTTCTAATAATTAAAATTACATGCAACACACATTGACTTCTTAACCAATTTCGACCTTGAAAATCTCAGAACTATAAAATCTTATAAATAGTAAAATTGTAGATATTTGAGTCTTCTTTTATCTGAAACTGGAATCGCTTCAGTCCGATATCAGAGTAAACAAATTATGGCCAAATTAAGAAAACTGCGCAAAGTTGGAATTTCTAAAATTGTACACTGTTATAACTCCATTTTAAGTTCTGGCTTCCAAAATCCAAATATCACGTCAATTTTTCTAGTTATGCATCCAAAGTATTATTTCACTTACATGAGAAATAAAAATTATAATAAAAATATATAAACATAGATTTAATTATTCTTTCACAAATATATTAAATTAACAAAATTAATAAAACTATAAATATAAATGATTACTTTCTCTTTATTAAATATAATTTCATCATTATACGCGTTTGTTGCTTCTGTAATTCACTAACTCCCGCAGGGACCTCAGTTGCTTAACTTCAATGAACAAAAAGAATGGAAGCCATGAAATATTAATGTAACGAGATAAAGCAGCAATAAGATCCATAATTTGTCTTTGTTATTAATTACTTAAAAGATTCAGACCGCAATTGTGGTTAAGGATTCGGTCTTTGTAATAGCAACTCAAAGACGACATTCACTTGTTCTTTGTAATAAGGCATTTTTTTTTGCCATTACTAACAAATAACTTATATTCTCTAATCTGGATTATAGTCTATTTTTAACAAAATCATCAAATCAAATATATCTTATGCAAGGAGAAAACAAAGCTAGCTCACATGTTTTTAAGTTATTAAATATGCCAAATTGCCAAATAGCTGCTAAATTTTGACAAGGTTTAATCTATCTACTCTCTAGCTAGCTCATATGATAAATTTTCTTTTTATTTCCTTTCAATAGCAACATAGATGCATGTGCTCATGATTCATGAAAAGATGTGGTCACGGGACAAATATTGGGGTAGTTAGAAAATTGATTTAATTAGAAAAAATTTATTTTCTTACAAAGTGTTATATACTTTTTCTTTTTAGCGGGGTAATTCAAAATTATTTCATTAACAAATTTGATTATTTATTAATTAATATAACATATTTTAATAAAATTTTGAATTGAATACTCATAATAAGAACTCATTTATGACTCTTAAAATTTATGGCAACTGAGTGTCATGCTCATGAATGTGAGTCATATGAATTTTTTTTTTTTTTTTTGGAATAAATAGATTAATTTTTAGCAAAGAGACCAATGTAAGGATCAGAGTATTAGAAAGTCCTAAACGAATATTTATTTATTGCGATTTTGAAATAGGGAGATCATATGAGAAGTCAAAATTAGACTTATTTAGTACAATTCTCATTCCATATAATCTATTAAGGAGATTCGTTTGTCATATAATATTAGTAATTAATTACTAACTAGTTTTTATGGGAAAAAAGAGACTTTATTTTTTGAAAGTTCCATCCTACGCCTTCACCTTACGTAGAATTTTTATATATAAAAAATTTTAATGTTTTTCATCTTAAAGTA
Organism: Zanthoxylum bungeanum; assembly: GCA_019454045.1. NCBI lineage: Eukaryota > Viridiplantae > Streptophyta > Magnoliopsida > Sapindales > Rutaceae > Zanthoxylum > Zanthoxylum bungeanum. Next base: position 61,008 of record SKCR01046164.1, on the reverse strand, counting down.
TTACATATCATTTTTATTTTCTTATTAAAAACACGGAAGAATTTTATTTTATTTAAAATATATAAATCATATTCATAATTGAATTCCTCCTAATATCTTTTATTTTTATAAAAAAATATATAAATTTTACTCAACTCATGCAAAAAAGATCCCCGCACTGGTCATAAATAAAATTTGTATAATATGCACGATTTTCAATTGCCACCTTATATTTTAATTTTATCAAGAGAAAAGTTGTGATGAAGTTTGTGTGTGTGTATATATATCACATAAGATTTTTTTTTATTTAAAAGATAAAAATCATATATATAATTAAATTTCTCGTAATATCTTTTATCATTATAAAAAAATTAAATTTTGCTCAACTCGTGCAAAAAACGGATCATACGCTAGTCTTATATAAAATTTGTTTAATATGTACAATTTTCATTTGCCACCTTGACAAGGAACCCACTTATTTAGGTTAAACCAAGTAAACCTCTAGTTTTGTTACAAGTCCAAGAACCTTGATCAATGATTTATTGGAACAAATCCCTTCTAAGATCAGCCCTTAAACCCCCTAAGAACAGTTCCTTGAGTAACTCAAAGGATGAAGCTTTGATGGTATTCGCTAACTTTGGAGACGCCACTAAGCTTGTCAAGCTTAGATAAGTCAATTTTCACTTGAATAATGGGACTTCGTCCCTTAAAAAATTTTAACCATAGCCAAAAGCTTGAAACCAATAAGTTTGATGAAAAATTCATGATCCCCTTTCACTAAGAAGAAAAGAGTTTATATAGTACAATGAAAGAAGTCCTAATGGGAGTAAAATGACCAAAACACCCTTAATGGCTAACTAATGGCTACTTAAAGGCTATGCCCTTAGTAGTCACTTAGAAATTTAGGCAACTTTCCATAAAAGTCAACAAAAGTGGCTAAACTGATAAAAACTTCATCAACAACTTTTCCAAAAAAAAAATCAATAAAGGAAAAACAACAAACATCACAAAAATTCAACAAAGGTGGTTTTTTTTTAAAGAATGCATAGTATGTCAACAAAAAGGGCACTCTTTTAAAGAATTCCAACAATATCAACAATGTAAGGCATTCATTCTAATATGACTTGTGCCACATGGAATAGCTTTGGGTCCACTCCATTGAAACCCTTGCATGACATCAATGTGCCTTTGAGTTGTCTATCGCAATCGACCTTGAAACTCTGAGATAGTCTCGCCATTGCTTCTCTGATCTTCTTGGTTTTTCGATGTGATTGGACCCGTTGGCACTTATAAAGGCTCTACCATATTTTTGACCGTGACATCTAACATCTCTTGAGTGGTTGGATTCGTGTCATTCCCTCCCACTTGAAAAAGATTCTACCTCGAATATTTACCTGCATAAAAAAGAGTTAAGTCAGAGAAATTAAATGTAGCAGACATATTATACTTACCTTGTAAATCCATCTTGTACGTATTGTCATAATCATTTCCAAGACTTGAAAATGATCATTCCCTCTAGATTGTAACTTGGATTTACGCTGCTCAAGAACCTATCTTTGTGCATGTACCCAAACCCAATCACCAGGCTGAAATACAATATGTTTTTCACCCTTATTGGCATGAGAAGCATATTGCTCATTCTTACTCTATATGTATTCTCTTGCTTTCTCATGTATGAGTTTCACCAAATCAGCTTTCCTTTTTTCCATCTAACCTTGCATGCTCATCAATAGGTAATGGTAGCAAATATAATGGAGTTAGTGGTTGAAAACCATAAATAATTTCAAATCGTGAAAAATATATAGAAGAATGAATGCTACGGTTATATGCAAATTCAATAAAATGCAAACATTCTTCCTAAGACTTTGAATTTTTACCAACTACAATGCGCATCATTTGTGATAAAGTTATATTAACTACTTCTGTTTGTCCATCTGTTTGTGGATGACAAGTGGTTGAATATAACAATTTAGTACCAAATTTAGCCCGCAACACTTTCCAGAAATGGCTAAGGAACTTTACATCTCTATCTGATACAATACTCTTAGGTATACCATGGAGTCGCACTATATCCCTAAAAAATAAATCAGCAATGTTTGTGGCATCATCAATTTTATGACAGGTGACACGCTCAAAAAGTGGTTCTTTACTCCCAAGTATAAGAGTGTCGAAGTAATAAAATAACCTGGTAAGTCCGGGGTCGATCCACAGGGAATAGATTTAGTAAAATAAATTGTTAAGTAGAGCGAAAAGAAAAAGATTTGATTTATTGAAGTAGTTGGAAATTTTTAGGTTAAAAAGCAATAATAAAATAAAATATTGGAGTTAGAGGATCCACTTTTAATATTTCAGATCTAGAAATCTCATTTTATTATAATATATAAATTGTCCTTGTTACCCAATCAATTTATCTCAGGAATTAATTATGCCAAACATATAAAACCAACCATATAGGTGGTGTTCATTTTTGTCGATAACAAGTCCAGTTAAGTACTAGTTATGTCAAAATATGTAAAACTAGCCATACATAAGGTAGCCATATAAAACCAGCCATATAAGCAGTAGCAAGATATATCAATAACTAATCCAGATTGAAATCAAGTTTTAATCATTAGATTACAATTTATTTATTATAATATAAGTGAGATTGATCTAAGTTTTCATTATAAAAGCTTTATCATTTACCCCAGCGATGAGTGGTAAATGTATCACTATTTCTCACTCATTTGACCTAATATTTTGTATAGTTCCTTGCGTTTTGTGAATATTTTGATGCGTTTTATGTTATTTTGTAGATAAATAAGGTTTCGGGACTATCTGGAGATGATTCGGGGCCAAAACAGTGAAAAACGGACAAAAAGGGCAAAATTATCATTTGGCGTGTTGCGATACACAACCTGCATAGCGACCGCTAACGTGCGCCGAAGTCTGCTAACATGCACCGGGACACGTGTCACAATCAGAGAAGATTTGCTAAAATGCACCTTGCTAACGTGTGCTGTTTGCTAGCGTGCGCCGAATCTGCTAACGTGTGTCTGCCACGTGTCAACATCTCAGCAAATCATGCTAACGTGAACCAGACTCGTGTCATCATCACATGCTGCCGACAATAATCATTGCCACGTCAGCACATACGTCTTCAATGACGTTAGCACAATAATTCAATGGTCGCCACGTCAGCATAATTATTGAGTTAATCATTCACCCTCTGACACGTGTCACTATCTTAGCAAAAGGCAAGCCACGCGTCGAAGATCAACGCGCATCACGACGCGCAACACATTCTGCGTCGTGACGCGTTGGCCAACTTCTGCCTATAAATAGAAGGCCGAATTTCAGATTTGAATTCATACATTCTTCTATGTAATTCCTTAAGAATACTAAGAAGATTGTATATTGTTTAATTATTTACAGCTTTCAGTAATTAATTTTCGCATTTGCACTTTCTTTTCTTTACTTTATGCAATTTACTTTTACGTATTAGTACTTTCCTTTCTTTACTTTTCAGTTTTTACTTTTCAGTAATGAGGAGGTAACTCCCCCTTGCTGGGGTTAAATGTAAAGTTTTTATTACTAATATTTAGATTAATCTCCCTTAATTATAATATATAAATTATTTAAAACCGGACTTAATAAGGATACCGCCTTATGGTCGGTTGGTAATTATTGAAATTGATTTTAACCTGACTTAATGAGGATACCGCCTGGTTGGTCGGTTGGTAATTAATTATTAATTTGACTTAATAAGGATACCGCTTATATGGCTGGTTGGTAATATCACGCAAAGTTATATATTATACTAAGGGATATATCTAAAATAGTAGTGATAAAAGTGAATCTTTTAACCCCCAATATTTTCTTTTATTGTATTTTTACATTTTTAACTTCCAACATTTACTTTTCAGCATTTACTTTTCTGCCTTTATTTTATGTCTTTTATTTTATTTAAGTTCTTACTTTTTGTAAATATGTGTCGTAGCTAAAACCCTTCTTGTTAACTGGTCATTAATAAGATTGATCTGGTAAACTTAAAATAAACTTGACAAAGGAATTTTAGGTTTCAGCCTTAGACTGAATAGCCCACGATCTTGAATGAGGATAGAAAACCCTTTAATAGATTTCCTTACAGGATAGACATATACCTATCGGTCGGGGTAGCCATAATTGGAACTTAATCTTAATGAATTCAGGTAACTTGGTTGACATCGACATATGATTAATTGGGTTACACTGGGTATTTGCATCCGACCATCGATAGAGGCTTTTGTAAAATTTAGTGTTCTAGGTTAGTAAACTAATATATTACACAAACGTAAAATAATCATTTCATCTTTAAAAATATATTAGAATGATTCGCAACTCTAGATAGTTTATTAATATTGAATTTTCCTCAATCTACTTTTTTCATCAATCTACTTTCGCGTTATTTCTCTTAATTGTTTTAATTTTAAAGTCACCACCCAATCAAACAATCAATCCATTAGATACTCGTAAACATTTGGCTTCATAAATTAATAGCTTAGGTTTTAAGTCCTCGTGGGATCGATACTTTTTATACTACTTGAACGATACGTGCACTTGCATTATACGCGTGTGATTACGCACCGATCAAGTTTTTGGCGCCGTTGTCGAGGACTTATTTATCTTTCACTATTAGTTTTGAGGTTAGATACCTTTACTTGTATCTATTTTCTTTTTACTTATTATTTATGTTTTCTTGTGTTTCAGGTTCTCAGAAACTACATGAGACGAACCAGAAGCTTTGAAATCTGACCGCTTGACCCAGAGATTGAAAGAACCATTAGAAAATTTAGAAGGGAAAGGCGAGAAGGCCAAGAAGCACTGATCAACATGGAACCCGAACCTTTGAAAGTTGCACCACCAATTCCCATTCGAGAAAGAACCATTCCGGTGGTTGACGGCCTCATTTCCTGTATTGTACTTCCTCTCTTACCAGCAAATGTGTGTGACATCAAAACATGCATTCAGATGATACAGTAGTCAGTTCAGTTTGGGGTGAATGCAACTGAAGATCCTAATGCTCACATCAGAAACTTCATGGAAGTTTGCGGCACTTTCAATTACAACCGAGCAGCTGAAGAAGCAATGAGACTGCGTTTTTTTCCATATTCCTTGAAAGACAGAGCTAAGGCTTGGCTACATTCACTACCAGCAGATTCCATCACAACTTGAAACACTCTAGCCACCAAATTCCTTGCAAAATACTTTCCACTAGCCAGAACTGCAAATCTGAGGAATGGCATCATATCATTTGTGCAACATGACTCAGAATCTCTCTGTGAAGCTTAGGAAAGGTACAAAGATTTACTCCGGAAATGTCCTCACCATGAGATTGCAAAGTGGCTACAAGTCCAAACCTTCTATAATATACTTTCTGGACTGATGAGAACCACAATTGATGCTGCTGCTGGAGGAGTGTTAATGGAAAAAGGAGAAGATCAAGCTTGGGATCTAATTGAAGAAATGGCCAATAATAATTCATTATGGCCAACAGAAAGGAGCATGATTCAACAAATCGCTGGAATTTATAAAGCTGGAGCCAACACAACAGTGAATACCAAGCTGGACCAGATATGTAAATTCATGGAAACTCTCAGCACGCAAGGCAATATTGGACCCCCCAAGTTCACCATATGGAGGAGCACCAGAGATAAACCAACATAAAGAAATGGAGAATTACGTCGACAACTTCAACAGACAGGGAAACAATCCATATTCCAATACCTACAACCCAGGGTGGAGAAATCATCCCAATTTCGCATGAAGCAACAATTCAGGGCAAAAGAACTATCCACCACCAAGATTCCAACAGCAAAGCCAGGAGCATGAAAAAGAACCAGGAATAGCGGAAATGCTGGCCCAGTTAAAAAAGTATGATGCTATGTTTTAAAATCAAGCAGCATTAATTCAAAATCAAGCAGCATCTAATGAAGCTATGTTTCAAGCCCAATCAGTATTGAATCAAAGTTTAACTTCTTCTATAAAGGCACTGGAAAATCAAATTGGACAACTGGCCAATGCTGAGAGTTACAGGCCGTAAGGTACCCTTCCTAGCAACACATAACCAAATCCACGGAACTTGGGGAAGGAGCAATGTCATGCCATCATTTTAAAAAGCGGTACTGAAATCAACAAAGATGTTGGAATCAAGGATTCCATTGAGGAAATTCCAAAAGAAGCATTTCTACAGATGGAGTAAAAAGAAACAAAGGAAAAAGAGCAAGAAAGAATCACTATACCTCCACCTTTTCCACAACGTCTCCAAAAAAACAAACTGGACAAGCAGTTTGCTCGATTCCTGGAGATCTTCAAAAATTTGCATATCAATATTCCATTTGCAGAAGTGTTGGAACAAATGCCCAGCTATGTCAATTCATAAAAGACATTCTTTCATGAAAGCGGAGATTGGGAGATTACGATACAGTAGTATTATCAGAAGAATGCAGTGTCATGCCATCATTCAGATGAAGCTTCCCCCAAAGTTGAAAGATCCTGGCAGTTTCACTGTCTCATGCACCATTGGAGAACATGACTTCGGTAAGGCTTTGTGTGATTTAGGTGCGAGTGTTAACTTGATGCTTTTTTCTATTTTCAGGAAATTACAGGTTGGAGAAACAATGCCCACCTCAGTCTCTCTACAACTTTCTTATAGAACGCTCGTATTTCTGAGAGGTGTAGTTGAAGATGTGTTGGTTAAGGTTGACAAATTTATTTTCCCAGCAGATTTTATTATCCTTGATATGGAGGAAGACGAAGACGTGCCGATCATCCTCGGAAGACCATTCTTGGCTACAAGTCGAACCATTATTAATGTACAAAAAGGAGAACTAACCATGAGGGTACATGACCAAGAAGTAACATTCAATATTTTCAAAGCCATGAATTTCCCGATTGACGAAAAGAATGAGGAATGTTTCAGACTTGATGTGATACATAGTACTATCCAGAACTCCAATGCAATGCAAAGTTCTACTGACAAACTTAAAGCATGTCAACTGTCTGTGGAGCCTGAAGATAAAGTGTAGTACGCACTGAAAAAGCCTATTCTTGCACTACAAGCAACAGAAGAGAAACAGTTCCACCAGCTCAATGAATTTGAGGAATTTCATATACAACCTTTTGCGAATGCCAAACTGTACAAAGAAAAGGCCAAGAAGAGACATGATGAGAAGTTAGCGCGCATACAACTAGAACCAGAGCATAGGGTACTGTTAAACAAATCAAGCTTGAAAGTCTTCCCATGGAAGCCAAAATCACGGTGTTCAAGTCCATTCTTAATCACCAAAGTTTTACCAGATAAAGCCGTTGAGTTACATGATCCCAACTCCACAAAATATTCAAGGTTAAAAACAAGCGTGTCAAGCACTACTGGGGAGAATCATTGGAGCGACAAAAAGAAAGTGTCACACTTTCAGATCCAGCCTAACGTTCGAGCAGTCATGTCTAGCTGACGACTTTAAATTTAGCGCTAGCAAGGAGGCAACCCATGCAATTTGTGTATATATTGTGATCTGGTGTGTTTTATTTTTGTTTGTTTAATTTTTGCAGGTAAAGTCATTTCAGGATGGAAGAAGTTCTCGCAAATCTTCACAAGTAATTTCTTTCTCTCCCTCAAAACTCTCTGATGAAAGTTTATAAAGCTCGCTTGGAACGGATGAGACTATTGATGATCAAAGGTATTCTTAATGACATTCATTGGATTATTGAAGCACGGGTCCGATTGGCAGGTGAGTCCTATGACTCTTTTATTTCATATCTACCTAGTTTAGGAAGAAGCACATATGCTAAAAAAGAAGAGCTAAAATAATGGGTGTTTGTTATAAATGTGCTCGCATGACATGTAATACTCTTTGTCGTTCTTTAGGAATGGTGTCTGATAACCGTGAAGATAATTTAAATTCATTAGGGATGGCTTGAGTAAGGAGTCTTTGGATGACATATCTAAGACTCTTGAGACGCATTCCAGTGGATATGTGCATCACGCAATTCATATGTTATACACACAATTCCGAAAAGAAAGACAATAGTACAGTCTTGGGAATCTGACTCTAAAAGACGCTGTTTACCAATTTATAAGAAAATTAGATGGGAAGTTTGTCCCTGACGCATAGACGTTATTCAAGCCGTTACTTCTTGTAAATATTATTATCTCTTTGTCTTTTCCTAATGATTGTGATTTGTTTTGTCATTTTCTTTTATTTTCTCCGACAGGATCCAGACTTTTTGAATATTCACGATCTATTTTGCTTTTTAGCTAATAATTATCATTTGGAAGGTACTAGTGCTATTATTACTCACCATTTTTCAGGTTCTATAAATTCAACTCATCATTTCACTCTTGAAGACATCCAAAGTTGATAAATAAAAATGGAAGCTACTTCAAGAAGACGAGTTGTAAACATCTGTGTGTTTTGCGGTACTAGTGTTGGTTCTAAACCAGAATACATTGGATCAGCATAGGAATTGGGTAGAGTCATAGCTGAGAGGAGTATGCACTTAGTATATGGCGGTGGCAATCTTGGACTAATGGGGATCGTTTCAAGGGCTGTACAGGAGGGATGCAGTCAAGTCTTGGGAATCATCCCAAAACCTTTGGCGGAGGCGAATCTGATAGGACCATCAAACGGAGAGGAACTGATCGTGCCAGGTATGTCTGAATGACTGGTAGAAATGATTAACCGTGCTGATGCTTTTATTGCTTTACCAGGTGGCTTGGGCACGATGGAGGAAATTTTTACAGTACTATCTTGGGCGAACTTAAACATACACCAGAAACTGATTGAATTGTTTAATGCTGATGGATTTTATGATTTTCTTTGTGTTTTTCTTGATGATGCCCGGAGAAATGGATTCGTGTCAAAACCTGTAAAAGAACTCCTATTCACTGCCAGAACTGCCCAAGATTTAATTGACCAATTTTTAGCATTTGAACCAAAAATTGACCATATCCTTTCCAAGATAAATTGGTCCAATAATGATCGTGGTAAGAAGCGTCGGATAAATCTAGATCTTAACCTTTAATTCTTCATTTAGATGTAGAATTTCAGCTAACCAGGTACTGTTTTTAAACTCTTCTTCTATTTTTTAAGACATTGGGGATAATGTCTCATTTAGGTTTGGGGGAGGGGAGTAGTTGACTAGTATCTTGTTTTTATTATCTTTTTTTTATTTAATTTTTAGTCGAAAAATTTCAAAAAAAAAAAGTCAAAAAAATTAAAAAAAATTAAAAAATATATTTTGTGTTTTTGTGTTTTTAACTTGATTAATCATGTGAAATTGGTGTGAGATATCTGTGTAAGGAATTTACATTCCTGAGACGTATCTCAGCCTATTTCGAAACAAGTTAATTTTTGTTTATTTCCTTTTAAATTATTTAATTTGTGAATTCTCCATAAAACTGACTAAAATGGATCTTCATATGCTCAGTTGACAGGTATTATCAACATACATGATAACATACGGACATGAGTTGTAATTGAAAAGTTTGTAATATTCAGTGCTCTAGTTTAATTGGAGGAAGCATCTAAAAAAACGATGGAATAAAAAAAAACACCTGATATCCGAGTTATTAAGTTTGTATGGGTGTTTTAACACCTAGTGCCCTAAAACCAACTAGTGTGGGAGCCACTGGCCCAAAGCTTGCTACATGGTTCAAAGATATTGTAAAAAATATATATATATTTGAAGTCTGAGTAATTAAGTCCGCAGGGGTGTCTTAACACCTAGTGCCCTAAAGCCATCTGGTTTGGGAGTCACTGACCTAAAGCTCGCTACATGGATGAATGATATTGTATATAAATAAATAAAAATCAGAAAAATATTCCATTGCTAAAAAAAGGTGTGAAATCTGATATAACTTTGGGACAAAAATATTACCCTCTTTTCAACTACACTTATGAATATTGTGGGAACAATGAATTGATTAATATCTTGTTAGCTGTGTATATGAAAAATGGTAAAAATAATCGGAGAATTTACTTATTCGATAATTTAGAAAGAAAGAAAACAACTATTAACTTAGATAATAAGTTTCACCTGTTTAGTCACTAACTTGTTTATTCTCTTTTCTGTTGTCTTTTTGCTTTTGTGTGCATTAGTTTTATAATGACGTTTGTAGGTATCGTTGTTGTAAGCCCTCACGAGACTACAACTCGTCCACTAGGGACACCTAGGGGTTTAAAGGCTTATTGCATACACTAAATGCAACCATGATCCCTACGAAAGTGGCTTAGTTTAATTTTATTTTAAAGATGTTTATGTTATTTTATTGTTTTGCTCGAGGACTAGCAAAATGTTAGGTTTGGGGGTGTGATGAGTGGTAAATGTATCACTATTTCCCACTCATTTGACCTAATATTTTGTATAGTTTCTTGAGTTTTGTGAATATTTTGACGTGTTTTGTGTTATTTTGTAGATAAATAAGGTTTCGGAACTCTCTAGAGATGATTTGAGGCCAAAACAGTGAAAAACGGACAAAAATGGTAAAACTATCATTTGGCTTGTTGCGACCGCTAAAGTGTGCCAAAGTCTGCTAACGTGTGTCGGGACACGTGTCACAATCAGAGAAGATTTTCTAAAATGCGCCTTGCTAACGTGCGCCGAATCTGCTAATGTGCGCCTGTCACGTGTCAACATCTCATTAAATCATTCTAACGTACGCCAGAAACTTGTCATCATCACATGCTGCCTACAATCATCATCGCCACGTCAGCACATACGTCATCAATGACGTCAGTATAATAATTCAATGGTCGCGACGTCAGCACAATTATTGAGTTAATCATTCAACCCCTGACACGTGTCACCATCTCAGCAAAAGGCAAGCCACGTGTTGAAGATCAACGCGCACCGCGACGCGCAACACATTCTGCGTCGCGACTCGCGGGCCAACTTCTGCCTATAAATAGAAGGCCGAATTTCATATTTGAATTCATACCTTCTTCTATGTAATTCCTTAAGAATACTAAGAATATTGTATCTTGTTTGTTTATTTACAGCTTTCAGCAATTAATTTTCGCATTTGCACTTTCTTTTCTTTACTTTTCAGTCTTTACTTTATGCAATTTACTTTTACGCATTAGTACTTTTCAGTTTTTACTTTTCAGTAATGATGAGGTAACTCCCCCTTGTTGGGGGTTAAAGGTAAAGCTTTTATTACTAATATTTAGATTAATCTCCTTTAATTATAATATATAAACTATTTAAAATCTGAATTAATGAGGATACCGTCTTATGGTCGGTTGGTAATTATTGAAATTGGTTTTAACCTGACTTAATGAGGATACCGCCTGGTTGGTCGGTTGGTAATTAATTATTAATTTGACTTAATCAGGATACCGCCTATATGGCTGGTTGGTAATATCACGCAAAGTTAATATATTATATTAAGGGAGATATCTAAAATAGTAGTGATAAAAGTGAATATTTTAACTCAAGTATTTTCTTTTATTGTACTTTTACATTTTTAACTTCCAACATTTACTTTTCAGCATTTACTTTTCCGCCTTTATTTTATGTCTTTTATTTTATTTAAGTTTTTACTAGCTGTAAATATGTGTCGTAGCTAAACTCGTTATCTGGGGTTGTGATGAATTCCAATATCACCGGTTTATAAGGGGTTATTTTATAGTTTGGGTAATATAAAGGTTTACTTATTAAGTCTTAAGCTTAATACTTCTTGTTAACTGGCCATTAATAAGATTGATCTGGTAAACTTAAAATAAACTTGACAAAGGAATTTTAGGTTTCAGCGTTAGACTTAATAGCCCACGATCTTCCTTGAGGATAGATAACTTTTTTAATAGATTTCCTTATAGGATAGACATATACCTGTCGGGCGGGGGTAGCCATAATTGGAACTTAATCTTAATGAATTCAGGTAACTTGGTTGACATAGACATATGGTTAATTGGGTTACACTGGGTATTTGCATCCGACCATCGACATAGGCTTTTGCAGAATTTAGTGTTTCAGGTTAGTAAACTAATATATTACACAAACGTAAAATAACCACTTCACCTTTAAAAAGATATTGGAATGATTCACAACCCTTGATAGTTTATTAATATTGAATTTTCCTCAATCTACATTTTTCCTCAATCTATTTTCGTGCTATTTCTCTTAATTGTTTTAATTTCAAAGTCACCACCCAATCAAACAATCAATTCATTAGATACTCGTAAACATTTGGCTTCATAAATTAATAGCTTAGGTTTTAAGTCATCATGAGATCGATACTTTTTATACTACTTGAACGATACATGCGCTTGCGTTATACGCGTGTGATTACGCACCGGTCACCCAGCTTAAAGAAAATAGCTACTCATTTTGTAATTAAAAACACTCGTAATTTTATTACTGAAAGAAAAAGACATTACAGAAAGCTTAAATAAATAAACACACAAGACACTCTCTTCCCAAAAAATCTAGAGAGAATTCGAAAAGAAAAGTATGAAAATTTCCTTCTGCTGAAAGCTTCAATTTATAGGAAAAAATAAGGTATGCGAGTCGCGATGACGGGTCTTAGCGCGTCACGACGATGATGCCGGTTGCTGATGTTGTTAACAGCTGTTGACACGTGTCAGTAATTGAGGGCGTCGTGACGCTAAAGCCCTGCGTGTTGCGATGCTCGAGTCGGTGCTCGCGCTCTTCTTGTCTTCATGGGCGGCAAGTCCTTGAGTGTCACGACGCTCCTGCTAATTTTCTATTTTTGCCCTTTTCCAAGTCTGGTTTTTCATGTCGAGCTTCCAAATAGTATTTTACCTACTAAATAACAAAAATACACAATAAAACTATATAAAACATAATGAATATTATTTCACATATGTGCCAAAGTAGGGGATTAGAGAAACTATGGGTGTTAAATGATTGATTTTTCATATAATAAATATGCACTTTTAAGTGTTCATCACACCCCCAACCAGCTGTTACTAGTCCCTAGTAATTCAAGAGAAAAATAAAAAATTCTTATCCAAGTTAACATTTGTTTTCTTTCTTTCTAAATGATCAAATAAATAAATTCTCATGTTCTTTTTACTATTCTTCCCTACACTCATAAAACAAGGTATTAATCAATTGATTGTGCCCACAATATTCACATATATTTTTTGAAAAAAGAGTAATATTTTTGTCATAAAATTTCTTTAGAGTTCGCACCTTTTGGCAATAAAAGTTTATTTACAAATACATCTTCATTCCTTGTATCGAGCTTTGGGCCAGTGACTCCTAAACCAGTTGGTTTTATGGTATTAGGTGTTAAGACACCCCTACGGGCTTTATTCCTCGGATTTCATATATATATAAAAAAAAATGTGTCCGATTTCTTTAAGCTTTCTTTTTAACCCTTGTAAAGAGCTTCGGGCCAGTGACTCATAGAACAGTTGGCCTTAGGACAGTAAGTGTTAAAACACCCATACAGACTTAATTGCTCGAGTTAAAAAGGCTACGAAAATGAACTTATTCAAACACAAACTCAAGCCCTACTATTTTACGTGAACAATCAATGCTTACTGAGGCAAGATGTCTGATTACTAAGTAAAAGCTTTATCATTTTTTATATCAAGCCCTACCATTTTACGCGAACAATCAATGCTTGTTGAGGCAAGATTTATGGTTACTAAGTAAAAGCATGATTAGTTTTTTTTTTTAAACGCAAATTTCATTGCCTTTAGGTGTTACCTCCAACAAACCAGAGAACTAAATATTACAAAATTTTCATTTACCACCCATGATCATATGTTACCATGTTGTTGATAATATCTGTCAAATGAGCATAAAAAGATCAAATTTAATCAATATTATGGAGAATTCACAAATTTAAATAATTCGAAAAGAATGGCAAAAATAACTTGTTACGAATTATTTTTATATGCGTCTCAGAAGCGAAAACTCCTTACACAGCCATCTCTAAAAAGCATTTCCACTTGGTTAGTCATAATTTATTATTAGTTTGTGTGTGTATATATATATATGTGTATATATTTTTACACACAAAATAACAACAAAGTAAAAATAAAATTTTTTTAATTAAAAACATCAACGAAACATGAAAATTATCTAGTAAACTATCCCTTCCTCTCAACCAAAATGAGACATTGTCCCCAATGTTTAAAGGAAAGAGAAGTAGAGTTTAGAAGATATCACATTGTTAGTGTGGAATTGAAAATTACATCTACAATTAAGGATTACAGATTAAGATCCAAGTTTACTCTACACTTTTTGCCACCACGTTACCGGACCAGTTCAATTTGGAAAGAATAGGGTTCATTTTTGGTTTATAAGCTAAGAGTTGGTGAATTAAATCATCATCTTTTCTTGCAGTTAGGAAGATATCTCTTACTGGTTTTGAAATAAACCCATTTCTTTTGGCATCTTCAAGAAATACAAAAAGAAAATCCAAAAATCCAAAAATTTTAAATAACCCAATAGAATTTTGGTGAATATTCAAGTTTGACCATGACGCAACTGTGAATATTTCTTCCATCGATCCTAGCCCTCCTGGTAAAGCAATAAAAGCGTCAACATGATTGATTATTTCAGTGAGTCTTTCAGACATACCTGAGACAATACATTCTTCTCCATTTGATTTTCCGATGATGTTGTCCTATATTAAGAGTTTTGGAATTATCCCCAAAAATTGACTGCCACCTTCTTATACAGCCTTTGAAACACACCCCATCAATCCAAGATTGCTACCGCCATATACTAAGTGCATATTTCTGTTTGCCATAACTCTATCCAATTCTTTTGCAGCCTCAACAAATTCTGGTTTAGTTCCAGGGCTAGTTCCACAAAACACATAGATATTAGTGACTCGTTGTCTTGAAGTTGTCTCCATTTGTGCTATCTCTCTTAGCTAGATGTGTTGAAGAGAGAGACGTGATGAGCTGAATTTAAAGATCCTGAAAAGGGTGAGTAATAAATGCACTAATACCTACAAAATGACAATTATTAGGAAAATAGATCATGAAAGTCAAAAGTTTAGATATTGTCGATAAAATTAAAGTAAATCAAAATAGTAATTTAAAGTAAAGGAAATTAAAGAAATAATTTAAAATAATATGTACTGGTAGTTGTGATTGTGGCTCACATCTTCCTCTGGTTTTACGTCCAATAACGGCCTGAACGCCCTCTATGGATCGGAGATAGGCTTCCCATCCAATTTTCTTATAAATTGTGTATGTAACTTGCGAATCTCACAATGAATATATCCACTAGGATGTGTCTCAAGAGTCAATAATATATCATTTAAAGACTCCTTACTCATGCCATCGCTAATAAATTGAATTTTATCTTCGTGAATACCATACACCATTCCGAAATAACGACAACTAGTGTTGCACGTGCAGCGTGCACATTTACAACAAACATCTATTTATTTAGCTCTTCGTTTTTAAGCATAGGTGCTTTTCTCTAAACCAGACATGTAAGAAATGAAAGAGTCAGATGACTCACCTGCCAAGCAAACTTTTGCTTCAATTACCCAGCGAATATCACTAGGAATACCATGAATCATAAGAAGCCTCATTCTTTCTGTGCGTGCTTTGTAAATTTTTATCAGAGCATTTTGGGGAAGAGAATGAAAATATTTGCGAAGTTTTGCGAGAGTTTCTTCCATTCTTTAGTTGTAGGGTATCAGTAATTTTAGGAGACTGAAATAACCGACTTTGAGTCACGGAGTACCGCTATCCGCTGCTTAACCGGGGTGTGAAAATAAAAAGAAAAAATACTACAAAACTAAGAAAAATGGAAATTAGAAAAATATTAAACAGAAAAGAAAAGAAACTACATCAATCACAGTACATTGGGTTTGAAATGAGAAAAGACTCTTGAAATTTTGAACACTCCAAAAATGATTTCAGACGTTGTCCATTCACTTTAAATACATCATCATCCCTAGGATTCTCAATATCAATAGCCTCGTGTGGATAAACGTGTTTCAAAATGAATGGGCCACTCCATTTGAATTTCAATTTCCCAGGAAATAAATGAAGACAAGAATTATAAAGCAAAACCTTTTGACCAACTTAAATATTTTTCGTGAAATTTGACTATCATGAAAGACCTTAGTTTTACCTTTAAGAATTTTCGTATTCTCATGTGAATCATACATTAACTCTTCAAGTTCATTTAATTGCAATTTACGTTCGTGACTGGCATTTTCAAGGTTTGAATTGAATGTTTTAATAGCCCAATATGCTTTATGCTCAAGTTCTACAAGCAAATGATAAGGTTTTCCATAAACTAGACGATATGGTGACATTCCCAAAGACATTTTGAAAGTTGTTCGGCATGCCCAAAGTGCATAAGTTAGTCGAAGAGACCAATCTTTGCGATTTGGGTTAACCATTTTTTCTAAAATTTGTTTAATTTTCCTATTCGCTAGTTCAACTTGACTATTCGTCTGAGGGTGATAGGGGGTGGAAACTTTGTGTGTGATTTCATACTTTTTCATTAAGGACTCAAAAGGTCTGTTACAAAAGTGGTTACCTCCATCACTTATAATGGCCCGAGGGATTCCAAATCGACTTAAAATATTTTCTTTTAAAAATTTGATCACAGTTGTGTGATCAGTGTTTCAACAAGGAATCGCCTCGACCCATTTTGAGACATAATCAACTGCAATTAAAATATATAAAAATCCAAATGATGGTGGAAATGGGCCCATGAAATCTATTCCCCAACAATCAAAGATTTCGACGACAATGATGGGATTTAAAGGCATTATGTTTCTTTTTGAAATGGATCCTAACTTTTGACAGTTTTCGCAAGTTTTGCAAAAAGCGTATATATCTTTAAAAATCATGGGCCAATAAAATCCACACTGTAAGTTTTTTGAAGCAGTTTTCTTAGTTGAAAAATGACCTTTACATGCTTCTGAATGACAAAACTGAATAACACCACTTATCTCACTGTCAGGTATGCATCGTCTGAAAATCTAATCAGGGCAACACTTGAACATATATGGATCATCCCAATCAGGGCAACATTTCGGTCAAAAATTTCCTCTTATCTTGCTGGCTCCAGTCTGGAGGTATCTTTTCTGTTGCAAGAAAATCATATTAGCATACCAATACATTATGTTTACAGAGAATAAAAACTCATCTGGAAATGAGTCCTTAATGGGGTTGTATCAATTAGTGACTCGTTTGTGAGCCTCGATAAATGATCTGCAACTACGTTCTCTGCCTCTTTTTTGTCTTTGATTGTGAGATTGAATTATTGAAGCAACAAAATCTATCGTATTAATCTTGGCTTTGCATCCTATTTAGACATCAAATATCTAACAACAGCATGATGAGAATAGACAATGGTCGAAGAGCCAATTAATATGATCGAAATTTATCCAATGCGAATATTACAGTAAATAGTTCTTTTTCTGTAGAAGTTCCGGCATGACCTCTGCTACCGGCAGGAAACAGGCTAATCCTGCCTCCATAAGCCTCTTACTCTGACGAAATTCCGGCATGACCTCTGCTAAAATCGAGCAACCTGGATCAAGTCCAGCTCCTCTAAACAACCTATTGGGCCCGACACTAATAATATACACCAAATCAATAAACTCAAGACATAATACTTGGGCTCCGTGCCCGAAAATACGTATAAATAAAAATTTTTATAACTGAACTTATACAACTCATTTCTATACAACTTATAAAACTCCAATTATGTACAACTATACTTAAATACTTGGGCTCCGTGCCCAAGACCTAGTGACTGGCTGACTGCAACGCTGCTATCCGGCTCCTCAAGCTTTGGTGTCTGTGGTCGACCGATTAGGTCTCCAACCTGCAAAACTCAAACACTGTTGTGGTGTGAGTCATAAGACTCAGTAAGTAACTATGCTCATTCCTTGAGCATCAAACACAAACAAGGTATGAATTCCATTTTATATTAATCTGAACTTTTTGTGATAATGCATTATTACAGTCTGATTTATTTTTCTGATTCCTTATCCATTTATAAACTTATTACTAGTTACTAGTCTTTCTAACTATTCATACGTGAATTTTAAGCTATGTTTCTTATTTACAATCAACATCCATAATATACTTATTAAGTTCCTATATCTCTAATCAAAATAAATTCCATTACGCTTCTGTTGCGCTGTTCTGTTAACTTATTACTTACCTACTTACTTTTTGCTAATCTAGATTGGTTACTTACCGTACTTATCTTTCTTTTGTTTCTTTGAAATATCATCAAATCGGATTATAAAATAATCTTTCTATTAAACATCCAGCAAATTAACACTAACCATATAAACATGTATATGAAACCATATAATCACACGCTAGTATCTTACAAACTGTTCCTTCTATGTAAACATATAATACACACAGGCATCAATCATAATCACATAAATATAATCATGCTATCATACTCCAATGTCAACTATATGCATCTCGTACATTAACCATAAAGTATGATTTATATGCATAACCTATAAGCTGCAATGAACTTTAATTATGCCATACTTTTTAGAAAATACTTTCTGAAAACCTTTTCTGAAAAACTGCTTTCTGAAAACTCTTTTAAGAAAATCTGAAAGTCTCTCAATAAAATCTCTTTTTTCTGAAAACATGCTTAAAATCTATGGTTTCTGTAAACTATTTCTAATCCTGTTTTCTGAAAACCGATTACTGAAATTTAACTTTTGAAAACTACATACTGAAGATCTGAAAACTCTATAATGAAAATCTGAAAACTGTGTACTGAAAGTCTGAAATCTGAAAACTGCTCTACGTCCAGGACCATAACTCAACTGGACGCCTCTCTGCACCTAGGACCATAACTCAACTGGGTGTACTCGATGCCCAGGACCATAACTCAACTGGGCATCTCTAGAACTGGTGGTACCCTACGTCCAGGACAAACACTCAATTGGCAACGTAGAGCTCTACACCCAGGACCATAACTCAACTGGCAGTGTAGCCACCAAGTTCTGAAATCAGGATTTCGGGACTCTGTAGTCCCTGGTCCTGCTCGAGGATCTGAGAGCGTCCCATCAGTCCTCCACATGTGCACATGCTACTATATCCGTCAATTCCAAAGTATCCGTCAATTCCAACTGTAATAGTTACATACTGGGGTGAGTTTTTACCTCATGCCCCGAAAAAATAAGACCATATATTGTATCTCAAAACTGTAAAAAAAGACATTTTCTGAAATACTTTTCTTCCAAAAGTCTTTGAAACTTTTCTTTAAAACTCTTTGAATCTCAAAATCATTCTTTCAGCCCCATTATGAAAATCATGATGCACAAACATGCATATGTATTTCTTATGTTTACACTAAACACAGCCATGCTTTCTTATGTACTTATCTTTGGGTTATCATATAACTACATGTATATGTTCATGCATAACAAAACCAGTCCACACCAGTCCAAGCTCAGCAATTCATCAATCAAGCATTAACACACATCAGAATAGACCAACACTCCATTTACGAGCCATAGATATATCTCTACATTCATCATTATCATGCCAATTCATATGCTCAATTCAACCCTTCCAACACTAATATCAGTAGCACAAATATACACATAAATATCCATTACTCAACAGACTAAATTCCAACTCAAATTTTCAGAATATGACAGTACACATGAAAACCTGTACTTTAATTATTCTATGAACACATGCCATCAATATACAATTCATCAGTCACATATATAACACTTACCTGATTTTTCATGTTGTTATCCTTGTCCAGGAACATGGCCATAAACATAAACCACAATTTATTAATTCATACTGCTCGTTTATCATCCTTAATTACAATAGGTCATGCTCTACAGCACTAGTTATTGCTTCTATCCTAACTACTGCTACTGCTACTGCTATTCCTACCCTTGTTGTTTCTGTCTCATCCAATGCTCCTATCCTCTCTACTGCTATACTACTAATCTAGAAATCCCCAAATTTTAGGGTTCATGTCAATTTTCCCCAAATTCCCAATTATTTTAATCCGGTTAGTTTCTTTCAATTTCAAAGTTAAAATCAGTTTTTTTTTTATCACTCTGTTATACTCATCTCCATCATCCTTAATTCAAATTCCAGGTTTGTTCATCAAATCAAATTAAACCCATAAACACCCAACTCAAGAAATTCATCCCATAGAGTACTTACTGGTTTCTGATGCATCTATGAAGCTACTGAAATTGAATTTAAACTCCTTAGCTTTGTTTCCTTCTTCATCGTCCTTCAGCTCTCTCGCTCGTGTCTCTGGTTCAGCCTCTGTCTGCTTCTGCTTTCTTCCTTCACTCGGCCTCCCTTCTCTCTCTTTGTTCTACTTTCTCTCTCGGCCTGCTTCTGCTGTTATCATCTCTCTCGCTCTCGCTCAATCTCTCTCGATTCCCTCATCTCATTTCTTTCTCTCAGTGTGTCTGTGTGTGTAAGTAATTAATTAAATGTGTATATTGCTGCTATAAGCGTGTGTGTGTAATAAACCATTGTGTGAATTAAAATGTGTGCGTGAAAAATGTCCACGTGTGCGTGTGTCAATGTAATATATATATATATATATATATATATATTATATATATATATATATATTTGATAAATTTGTGTGTATTTAATTGTGTGAGCATGCATGTTCCACGTGTGTGTGGGATATAAATATCTAGGGTTATTAATTTAATAAATTTCAAATTAACCCCTCAATTAATTATTAATATCTTTTTAACTCATCTCTTGTGATAATTTCCATTTTACTGTAAAATAAACTTCGCGCTCGGACACGGCTCACGTGCGGAAAAATAAATTCACCCAACTCACTAAAATAATCTGGGATGTTACACATTAGCTCAAAAGGCAAGGACCAATCAGGAGATTGCATAATAGGAGCAGAAGTCAAAAGACTGATAATTTTTTCAAATGATTTTTGACATTCTTCTGTCAATTCAAATTTTGCATCTTTTAATATGAGGTTACACAAGGGTCTGGATATGGTACTAAAGTTTTTAGTGAACCTCATATAAAATCCTGCATGTCCTAAGAAAGAACGGATTTCCCTGACTGTTTTTGGTGATGGCAATTTAGAGATTACTTCTCTTGTCAACCTCAATACCTTTAGATGACATAACGTGACCCAAAAAATTCCTGAATTAGTCATGAAATGGCATTTTTTCCAGTTTAACACAAGTCATTTTTCTTCACTACATTTCAAAATATTTTCCAAATTATTCAAGCAATTATCAAATGAATTCACAAAAACAGTTATATCATCCATAAAGACCTCTAAACAGTGTTCAACCATATCACTAAATATGTTTAACATGCATCGTTGGAATGTTGCAGGTGCATTATAAAGTCCAAAAGGCATTTTCCTAAATACAAATGTTGATAGGGTTTTTTAAGCACTATGTTATTTAAGGAGTACGGCAGGGGTAAAAAGGGTAATTCCCTTCTTGGTCAAAATCATTAAAAAGCTGACCCGACCACATGAGTGAGGGGCCGAACACTTGATGATAGGTGACCGACCACTTGAGATCGGATGACCGGGCATTATCAGATCGACAGCAGCATTCTCAGTTCAAAGAACTATCATGACCGACCTCATGAAGACCGACCAGATAGCGAGATATGCTCCAGAAGATAAGGCATTCTATCCATACAAGATAAGATAATAAGTTATCCTATTTTCATAAAGAGAAGTAATAAGTTAATATCCTAATAAGATAAAGGAAGTAAATGTAGTTTTGATTAAGAATCCTTATGGGAAAGGGAATAGTTTTGACTAGGAATCCTGATAGGAAAAAGAGACCATCTCCAATTGGGAATTCTTGTACAAATAGGAATCTGATTTCTTCACCATTATAAATAGGAGGGTAGAGTGAGTGTAGAATGAACAAGTTGAAAGTGGAGAGTTGGCATCAGAATCATTACCATCAGACTTGTAAAAACAAGAAGCAGAGCTGAGAATCGTGTCTCAGTAATAAAAGTATCATCCTTTTTGTGCCCGTGGACGTAGGTCAGATCAATATCCGCCGAACCACGTTATATCTCCTTGTCGATTGGCGTATTTATCTGTCTTTTGCTAAGTTTGCTTTTGGTTTCCCCCATAACCAAACAAATTCACTATTGAGGGAGGATTGTCTCGGGAGTGATATTCCCATATTGCCCCTGAGACCAAAATCAGCCGTCAACAGTTGGCGCCGTCTGTGGGGACTCAACAAAAAGCAGCTCGCGTAGTAAGACGATGGCAGAAGATGGAAATCACCGATCGTCAGGGATTTCACCAGATAGTTCGGGAAATCCAGGATAAAGGTCTGTTGGCCGAGCCTACTTTGAGGAAGTTCCCGATTGAGGAGGGAAATAGTAGGGCATACTGTATCTACCATAACGTAATGGGACATGCCACGAATAGGTGCAGAGACCTGCGGGAGCAGGTGGAATACTTGGTGAAAGAAGGCTATCTCAGTGAGTACATAGACCATTCGGTTTTTGAGGTCGACCAAAGTTGATAGCGGAAGTCATCCGGTCGGATGCGTGGAATACTGAGATGCAGAGAGGACGTATTAAGAAGAGCCTTACTTGTAGTGACCCTTGTAGAGTTGCAAGAAAGACAACGGATCCCAAAAATGTGAGTAAGACCTCTTCTGTCTTAGGCTGTCATTTATTTATGCTTGTTTGTTGTGGCCCACACAATGGTTTTGATATTTGTTTTACGGCTCGGGTCTGCTCTTGTACCGCCGAGACCGATGTCTTTTTCCGGCTCGGGTCTGCTCTTGTACCGCCGAGACCGATGTTTCCTTCCGGCTCGGGTCTGCTCTTGTACCGCCGAGACCGATGTTTCCTTCCGGCTCGGGTCTGCTCTTGTACCGCCGAGACCGATGTTTCTTTCCGACTCGGGTCTGCTCTTGTACCGCCGAGACCGATGTTTCCTTCCGGCTCGGGTCTGCTCTTGTACCGCCGAGACCGATGTTTCCTTCCGGCTCGGGTCTGCTCTTGTACCGCCGAGACCGATGTTTCTTTCCGACTCGGGTATGCTCTTGTACCGCCGAGACCGATGTTTCCTTCCGGCTCGGGTCTGCTCTTGTACCGCCGAGACCGATGTTTCCTTCCGGCTCGGGTCTGCTCTTGTACCGCCGAGACCGATGTTTCTTTCCGACTCGGGTCTGCTCTTGTACCGCCGAGATCGATGTTTCTTTCCGGCTCGGGTCTGCTCTTGTACCGCCGAGACCGATGTCTTTTTCCGGCTGGGGTCTGCTCTTGTACCGCCGAGACCGATGTTTCTTTCCGGCTCGGGTCTGCTCTTGTACCGCCGAGACCGAGGTCTCTTTTCGGCTCGGGGCTGGATTTCGTTCCGCCGAGGCCGTTTGTTTATTCGGCTCGGGGATGGACTTCGTTCCGCCGAGGCCACTTGTTTATTCAGCTCGGGGTCGGGTTAAGTCCCACCGAGTCGGTTTCTTTGGACTGGGGATGTAACATTCCCCCAGAGCCAAGTCTTTCTTTTAGCTCGGGGTCGGGTTACGTCCCACCGAGTCGGTTTTCTTTGGACTGGGGATGTAACATTCCCCCAGTTCCAAGTCTTTCTTTTAGCTCGGGGTCGGGTTACGTCCCACCGAGTCAGATTCTTTGGACTAGAGAAGTAACATTCCCCCAGTGCCAAGTCTTTCTTTTAGCTCGGGGTCGGTTACATCCCACCGAGTCGGATTCTTTGGACTGGGGATGTAACATTCCCCCATAGCCAAGTCTTTCTTTTAGCTCGGGGTCGGGTTACGTCCCACCGAGTCGGTTTTCTTTGGAATGGGGATGTAACATTCCCCCAGTGCCAAGTCTTTCTTTTAGCTCGGGGTTGGGTTACGTCCCACCGAGTCAGCTTCTTTGGAGTGGGGATGTAACATTCCCCCAGAGCCAAGTCTTTCTTTTTGCTCGGGGTCGGGTTATGTCCCACCGAGTCGGCTTCTTTGGACTGGGGATGTAACATTCCCCCAGAGCCAACTTTTTTTTTAGCTCGGGGTCAGGTTACGTCCCACCGAGTCGGCTTCTTTGGACTGGGGATGTAATATTCCCCCAGAGCCAAGTCTTTATTCAGCTCGGGGTCGGGTTACGTCCCACCGAATCAGCTTCTTTGGACTGGGGATGTAACATTCCCCCAGAGCCAAGTCTTTCTTTTAGCTCGGGGTCGACTTACGTCCCACCGAGTCAGCTTCTTTGGACTGGGGATGTAACATTCCCCCAGAACCAAGTCTTTCTTTTTGCTCGGGGTCGGGTTATGTCCCACCGAGTCGGCTTCTTTGGACTGGGGATGTAACATTCCCCCAGAGCCAACTCTTTCTTTTAGCTCGGGGTCGGGTTACGTCCCACCGAGTCAGTTTCTTTGGACTGGGGATGTAACATTCCCTCAGAGCCAAGTCTTTCTTTCAGCTCGGGGTCGGGTTACGTCCCACCGAGTCAGCTTCTTTGGACTGGGGATGTAACATTCCCCCAGAGCCAAGTCTTTCTTCAGCTCGAGGTCGGGTTACGTCCCACCGAGTCGACTGTCATCAACATGAAGGTGACAGGAAGGACTAGATTTACACCCAAGACATTTTTCTCTGCGGTTCCTAGAGTGACCACCGACAGATTCATCGACACACCATCTTTTTTTATAGTTCCCGGCATCAACTCGCAAACTCGTTGTTACCGAGAACTAGGGGATAGATGTTGATAGGGTTTTTTAAGCACTATGTTATTTAAGGAGTACGGCAGGGGTAAAAAGGGTAATTCCCTTCTTGGTCAAAATCATTAAAAAGCCGACCCGACCACATGAGTGAGGGGCCGAACACTTGATGATAGGTGACCGACCACTTGAGATCGGATGACCGGGCATTATCAGATCGACGATTCTCAGTTCAGCAAAGGACTATCATGACCGACCTCATGAAGACCGACCAGATAGCGAGATATGCTCCAGAAGATAAGGCATTCTATCCATACAAGATAAGATTCCAAAGGCATATGAATGTGGTCTTTTCCTGGTTTTCTAAAGCAATGGGAATCTTATAATAACCCGAGTAACCATCAAGAAAATAATAGTATGGATGTCCAGCTACTCTTTCCAAAATTTGGTCAAGAAATGGTAAGGGAAAATGATATTTTCTAGTTGCGTCATTTATTTTCTATAATCAATCCACATACGCCAACTAGATGGGATGCGAGTTGGGATTAATTCTCCTTTATCATTTTTTACAACAGTAATTCCAGACTTTTTGGGTACAACTTGTGTAGGACTTACCCACTTACTATCAGAGATAGGGTAGACAATGCCTACATCAAGAAGTTTAAGGACCTCAGTTTTTACTACTTCTTTCATGTGTGGGTTTAATCTTCTTTGGGGTTGACGATATGTCCTAGCATTATCTTCTAAATTTATTCGGTGTGTGCAGATTAATGGATTAATGCCTTTTATGTCTTTTAAAGCTCATCCAATTGTTAGTTTGTGTTCTTTTAACATATTTAACAACTTACCTTCTTGATTGCTTGTAAGAAGAGAAGAAATTATCACAGGGTAAGTTTGTGTATCTTCTAGAAATGCATATTTTAGTCCTTCTGGCAAAGCTTTTAACTCCAATTTGGGTGCTTCTTCATGTTTTTCTTTTCTCAGTGTTCCCATTTCTTCCAAGTTTTGTATGTCTTCATCGTCTTCCAATACCTGTGTAGAGTCAAGTAGAATATCATTAGTAGTATCCGAATCTAATTGCATAATTGTTTCAACAAAATTAGCACTACAAATTTTCAGGGGATCCGATAAACTCCCATGAATATAGTCATCCACACTTGGTTCAATTAACTCTATGCTTTCATTTTCATTGTCCTCATCACATGGCTGTTTGCACATGTTAAAAATATTTAACTCCGATATCATGTTGCCAAAAGACAGATTCATGATTCTATTCCTGCAATTAATTAAAGCGTTAGCTGTTGCTAAAAATGGGCGACCTATTGGACAATTATTACCCATATCGTCACTATTTGTAAAAGACATTGTGGTTTTTGTACAAAATAACTATGTGACAATGAAAATTGCATTTTATCATTTTGTAATTAGATTACTTGTATATATAAATGATAAAAGTCCTTATAATTAGTTCCGGATTATAAGATATGAGACAATATCAATCCACAAAGGTTTAATCATTAAATATCCATAGTCATAGTATTATCGAGACTGGACATCGATAATGCATAATAGACTAGTATTGCACTTGTGCGTGTTATGGAAGCGTAACAACATAGTTCTCATATATTTAAGTATTGGATACTTATGCAAGTGTGATAGGAGGTTGTGTTTACCGATAGGAGGTTGTGTTTACCGATAGTACGGAAACAGCTTCGCTCTGGATAGACCCCTCAGAATCCCATTGGTAGTATGACTATGTGTCTATGGGAATCCGAATCAGGGTAGGTGTATTTGGTCTTAACCTGAGACTTGCATCGCTAGTAATTGCGACAATCAATACGCTTTGGTTTTGGTCGTCCGGGACTTTAACAGGTTCTTTGTACGCCTCTTCTGGGTTTATTGAGAATCGTAGTGTATTGGGTGTGATGTCAAGACGAAAGTATCACTTCAGTCATATGGAGATGATGATCACGCAGAGATACAAAACCGGTTCTCTATTATGTTGCAACTATCGGGATAATATAACAAGGTCATGATTATCCGATTATAGAGACTAGTTGCTTGTGATCCGATATATGCTGCGTACGGGGCATACACTATTTCAGCCCCAGGCCTTGCATGTGACATCTGATACTGGATCGCAATACGCAATACTACGTATACTATGCCTGACATAGATTATATATTCCTTAAAGAATATTTCTGGAGAATTGGGTAGGCACGACATTTTGCTAGAAGCCAACCATGTCTTGTAAATCGGTTAGAACGTGGTACGAGATAGGCACGTGTTCGGATAGTCCAATGACCGGATTTACTGCCAATATATCCAGGGATCTCATGGGTCGCTTCCCGAAGATGCACTGATGACGTATGACTCGAACATAATTAATCTGGGATTAATTACGGTGAGAATTTATCTGGGATAAAATTCAATTAGAAGAGAGAGAACGATTAATTCGGAATTAATCGATAAAATAATATATTCGATATATTAAATGAAATTGGATTTCGACCCGAAATTAAAATTGGATTTTAATTCGGGCGAACAAATTAATTTAGAATTAATTCGCGAGCGACTTTAACGGTAATTTTGCTAGACATAATTATTTAATTAAATTTCATTTAATTAAGTCGCAACGGAAAATTCATTAATTCGGAATTAACGAACCCGAGCCCGGAATGTGTTTGCGGGCCCACTCGGATTTTTAATTAAAGTGGGGCCCACAAGTCACATCACGAGTCACATCAAATGTCACTTAAGTGATGGATGTCTTGTCACTTTTTGGTGATTGACATCTAGTCATTTTTGATTGATGGGAGTAGTTGGAGGCATTAATGGCATTTTTCCCTCCAAACTTGGTTTTGCTTTTTGGAAAAGGATATACCAAAATTTGTTTTGACTTTTTCATAAGTGGTATTTGGTTTTTGAAACAAAATACAAGCAAAACAAAAACTCTCCCAAATTTCTCTCCTTAGCCGACTTCTACAAGCAAAAGTTTTGTTATCAACACAACCATCCATCCGTTCATTGTAAGTATATTTCCGCTATACTTCTTTTAGTATTCACATTATTTCATGCTTGATTTGATCTTGGGATGACCTTAGAAACCTAACACGACCAAGTGTTGGAGTTGGTGCTCAGCGCGTAAAATTTTGTTGTATTTATTGTAAATATGATGTACAATTTATTTTATTATGAATAAAATTAAGTAATCTTCATCAATATAATCTTATATATAGTAAAGATGTAAAAGACCGTAGAATGAATAGTTATGACGTAATTGTAAAAACGCCGCAATTGTTACTGAGAAATATCACAATACAATTCATTCCTAAATTGTTCCTAGTCAAGGTTTACATACTTAGTCAGTTAGTATACCCGTGAGACTGGTACGTGTCGTATAATGATTTATCTTAGTAAACCATGAGTCTTGGGAGACTCATATAGAAACGTAGGTATTTATTGAATAAATGCTGAACGACTCATTCGAAGATTCCTGATAGATAGTACACCAACGTCAATAGAAATCTTTACGAGTCGAATATCATATTAGCTCCTTTGACTTGTGATACCGCTGTGGATATGTGAGATATCCTCTGTACTTTGATGACAGTCACGTCAATGATCTTTTAAGATCAGACCTCCACTTGTTCGTCGGGTATGGACTGATACTCACGATATCATGTGATGTATCCAAAGAGGATATGTTAGTCACGTGTATGGGATTTAGGGGTCTAATTTGTGATTCTTTGAAATCATTAGTTGTGGTATGATTCAGAAACGAGTTCTGAATATTTATTGAAGAATCATAATTATGTCGCGACACATGAATTGTTCATAGCGGAGATTTGACGTTTTATCTATATCTCCGGGACAATTCGTATAACCTATGACAGAAGGATTATATATATGCAATGACTTCGACTTGGATGGTTCAACTTGATTATCTGTGGTCGTCGTAATTTGTGAGTTGATAAATTACGGACATGGAAATGGTTTCCATGACAGATAAACTTGAACCTAGAGAGTCTCATAATATAAAGTGTATTCGTTGAGCACTTGGGCAATTAATTATAAAAAATTCAGATTATTCATAATTTACACATGCATATTAAATAATGTGTATTTGTATATGATACATAATTTAGATTAGATACACATTATTAACCAATTATATTTTGACACTTGTTTTTTTTTTATTATTAATTAATTAATTATTGATTAATTATTATTAATAATAAAATGGAAGAATATTCTTGGAATATTTCTCCATGTATTTATTTTGTCGTTTTGTTAATAATTAAATAAATTGATTAACCTTATTAATTAATTTATTTTAATTAAGAATATTACATGGAATATTCTTGATTTTTGGTAAATTTTGATTTGCCAAACCATGTGATCTTGACACGTGTTTTTTTATTAACGAAATATCAAAATAATTATTTTATTTGGATAAGATCATGAGGTGTCCAAATAATGACCAAAAATAATTGTTATTTTGTTTAAAAAATTATGCAATTTTCGAAATTGGGCAAAAATTCTATATAAATGAAGTTTTTTCATTTTTGTTAGCGTTTTTAGCCACTCTCATGTGTTGAGAAAGAAAAAACAAAAAAGGGGTTAGGGTTTAAATCAAGATTTCCAACACCAAAGGAAGAAGAAATTGAAAAATTGGAAATTATATTAAGGTAATAGTAAGTTCTAAATTTCTATTTCTTTTTTTTTTTTGATTTCCTAAACATGTGAGATATGTATAGGATATGTATATTGCATGTTTTTAATGAAATATGTATCTAGGATATGTATTAGAATCAAAATTGGGTGTTGGTTGCTTGGTTTACCTTAATGGTTTCTTTATTAAGCATGTGTTATAAATTAATTAGGGAATTAATCTAAAAAATTAAAATTATCATTCTAGAGTGATTTTACCACTCTAATATTGTCTAGAATTGTTCTTGAGGCTTTATGTTATGGTGAATAAATTTGGTGTAAGTTAATTGGATTAATTTGTGAATAAATTGAATTTTGGCTTGAAAAATTGACAAAAATAAAAACTGGATTGATTTTGGATGTTAAATCAGAATATTTTTCATGTAAAAATATGTTATTTGGATGATTTTGGATGTGTATTGGGTGGTGGATAAATTCCGGAAATTGTTCCGGGGCGAAAATACGAGAAAACGGTGAAATTCTCGACGAAACGAGCTTGCCGCGTCGCGGCTGTGAACCCAGCGAACTGGGCACTGTTCGGGCAGCCCAAGGTTTGACCGAACATTGCCCAAGTGACCGGGTTGGCCCGGCTCGGCGGTTGGTTAATCAGTTTGACCGTTTGCCTGTTACGTGTAGTATTTATCGAAAAATATTTCCATAAAATAATTTGTCGTGTTCCGAAATATATTATGTTATTAAATGTTAATAAATAATATATTTAAACTTATTTGAGTGAATTAAAAATATTTGATATTAATTAATTCGCTTGAAAACTTTTTAAAATGTTTAAAAATCATTTTCGCCTTCCACCACGTCCTTCTGCTGCTCATACCCCCAACAAAATGGTATCAGAGCATCTAATCCCACATCTAAAATAATTTTTCATGCCTTAGATATTTGATATTTAATTCAATTTATTTTACACATGCTTGAGAATTAATTGATTGGAGCAATTATTTTGGCTGTTTGATAATTTTTATAAAATCCCCATAATAAGGTTTTGTTTTTGTGAGTGTATTGTACACTAATGGGTCTGTCTTGTCAATATGGATGCAAATATTTTCTTGATACCGTGGTTGTGCCTGCCAAAGCAGTGCGACTATATTAATGGAAATTTATTTATACCGATAAAACTTATTTGATAAAAAATAAATTCGAGCGAAAGTGCACACCAATAGATGACAAAGCAGTGAGGTAGTGTATAAGTACCTTCGATATGTATATTTACGAGTATTGACTTGAATACGCCCCATCCAATTGATGCCAAAGCAGTGAGGATCGGAAATGGTTCAAGACCTCTTTTAAAAAAGTCTTATTGGATGTGATTGATAATTGTTATCTACTTTCAAATATATTTAGGCACAATGAGCCAAAGCTGTGTGTTTAAATATATTTGTAAGGTCTACTTCATGCTATAAACTTTAATTTAATTATTGAATTCTCGTATTTTGTTTGGAGATTATCAATTTATGTAAAATAGTGGGAGGGCATACTTATATTAAAAATCCATGATATGTTAGATGTTTTGTGATATTGATGAAATTACTTTTATCTGCTAACTCATGTTTCTTTTGTTAAGT
Source organism: Zanthoxylum bungeanum (assembly GCA_019454045.1). Lineage (NCBI taxonomy): Eukaryota > Viridiplantae > Streptophyta > Magnoliopsida > Sapindales > Rutaceae > Zanthoxylum > Zanthoxylum bungeanum. Next base: position 30,105 of record SKCR01046164.1, on the reverse strand, counting down.
TTGTGATGGCAGCTACTGCTTCCTCTAACCCATTTACACGTGTCTTGGACCCGAACAAACTGACTGGTCCTGAGAACTTTAGTGAATGGGAATTAGATCTTAAGATAGTCTTTAGATCGGAGAAGTTGGGTTATGTGATGGATAATCTAATAGCGTTAGATATTGCTCCGGAGTCGACACCTGAAAAGAGGGAGACATTTCAGAAATATAGAGATGATGATCTGAGAGTCAGGTCACTCATTCTTTGTACTATGTCTTCTGATCTAAAGAGGCAATATGCTAATATGCCCGACTCCTTCAGTATCATAACTCAGCTTTGGGAGATATTTCTAAACCAGAAGCAGACCCTGGTGTACATAATCTTCGTGGAATTGTTCCACGCTCATTTGGCTGATGGCAAGCTAGTGAGTCCACATTTCCTGCACATGATGGATCTCATTGAGCAACTTCGAAAGTTTGATTTTCAGCTGAATGAGACATTGGGCAGGAATTTGATTCTTGGCTCACACCCACCGACTTATTCCCAGTTCATTATGAACTTCAACATGCATGGTATTTGTTGTTCCTACAGTCAGTTACATAGGATGCTTCAGACTACTGAGTATGACATAAAAAATAGTGTGCAGATAATTATTTCGAAGTCCTCTTTGCCTAGGTCTTCTTCTTCTCAATCTACGAGATCAGGCAAGAAGAAGAAAAAAAAAGGCAAAGAAAATTGGTTCTGGTGTTCCACTTAAACGAAATGTAGCAAAGCTTAGCAAGGCGAAGAAGAAAGTTGTTGAGGACAAGTGCCACCACTGTGGCAAGATTGGACATTGGTGACGTAATTGTCCAGACTACATAGCTTCCGTCAGATGGGAAAGAGCCGATGCATCAGGTATATTTATTTTCCCTATCATTGATATCTCTTTGGCTTGTGAAGCCAATGGTTCTGGATGGGTTTTAGATTCTGCTAGTCCTACTCACATCTGTAATTCGTTGCAGGGGCTAAAGGTCAGTAGAATGCTGAATCCAGGCGAGATGCAGCTGCATTTTGGAAATGGAGATTCTTAATCTGCAGCAGCTGTTGGCGAATATGAGATTCGTCTATCCGGAGACAACATTATTTTGACAGATTGTGTTTTTGTGCCTGGTTGTGTAGCTAATATTATCTCTCTGTTTGTATTAGATACAACATGATATCACGTATATATTAATAATCGTTCTATGTTTATATATGATATGAATGATGTTTTGTTATACAAATGTTCAAATTTGCAAGGTCATTATATTTTGCATGCCATTAGAGATGTTTATGAAATTGGGGATAATAAAGATAAAAGATCTGAAATAACTGATATTGAATTATGGAATATGCGGTTAGGTCATATATGTGTATGATGTCTGACCCAGTTGGTTAAGAATGGTTTGATTGAGAATCTAACTATACAATCTTTTCCAACTTGTGAATCTTGTATTCAGGGTAAAATGACCAAAGCCTTATTTACTGGTGTCAGACATCGGGCCACTGACTTATTGGAGCTCGTACATCGTGATGTATGTAGTCCTATAAGTCACACTGTTCATAATGGTTTTTCTTACTTCGTAATATTTATCGATGATTTATCACGGTATGGTTATGTTTATTTGATGAAATATAAATCGGAAACCTTGAAAAGTTCAAAGAATTTCGAAACGAAGTAGAAAAATAAACTGGTAAATTCATCAAATGCCTTCGATTAGATCGAGGCGGTAAATATATGAGTAATGAATTTACCGAGTATCTTAAATAGAATGGGATTCTCGCTCAATATACTCCCCCGGATACTCCACAGCACAATGGAGTATCTGAAAGGAGAAATCAGACTTTATTGGATATGGTCCGATCTATGTTGAGTTTTACAGATCTGTCTTATTTTTTGTGGGGGTATGCTCTTTTGAATGATGCACATCTGCTGAATAGGGTTCATTCTAAAGTTGTTCATACTACTCCATATGAGATATGGATTGGTAGGAAACCGAACCTTAATTATATTAGGGTTTTGGGTTGTCCTACATACGTCAAGGTGACGCAGCATGATAAATTTTTGCCTCGAATGAGAAAATTTAGGTTTGTTGGATATCCTTCGAATTCCAAAGATATCAATTCTATGAACCCGAGCATCGAAATGTGTTCGTAGTTCGTTTTGCCAGATTTCTTGAAGAAGAAATTTTGACAGAAGGTGGTAATCATAGAAGGGTTGAACTTGATGAAGTCCAACCTATATATGACAGACCGATAGAGGAATCATAGGTTCAGACAGAAGTAGAACCTTCTAGTTCCACTCTCTGTAGGTCTACTAGGATATCGAGACCTCCTGAGCGCTTGTATTTGATACAAGACAAAAGTCTCGATATGCTTCTTATTGAGGAGACTGATCCGTATACCTATAGAGAAGAAATGTTAGACATTGATTCCGTTAAATGGCAGGAAGCCATGAATTCCGAAATAGACTCTATGCATCAAAATCAAGTATGGGACTTGGTTCCACTTCCTGAGGGAATTATTCATGTTGGTTGTAAATGGGTTTACAAGAGGAAGCGAGGGCCTGATGGTAAGGTTGAAACCTTCAAAGCCCGACTAGTTGTTAAAGATTACACTCAAAGGCCAGATGTGGACTATGATGAAAACTTTTCAGCAGTAGCGATGCTAAAGTCTATTAGGATTTTGTTGGCTATCCCTGCTTACCATGATTATGATATTTGAAAAATGGATGTCAAACAAGTTTCTTAATGGATTTCTTGATGAAGAAATCTATATGGAACATTCGGAAGGCTGGCAGGTATGTAAGCTTAAGAAGTCCATTTATGGGCTTAAACAAGCTTCGCAGAATTAGAATCTTCATTTTGATGAGGTAATCAGATTATCTGGTTTTCTCAAAAAATGAAGAAGAACCTTGTGTTTATAAGAAGGTTAGTAGGAGTATGATAGTGTTCTTGGTGCTTTACGTTGATAACATTCTGATCATTGGAAATGATGTTGGAATGATGCAGAGTGTTAAAGCATACCTCTGTAAAAACTTCTCAATGAAAGACTTGGGTGAAGCTTCCTATATACTTGGTATAAAACTCTATAGGGATAGAGAAATAAAGCTGATTGGGTTATCCCAATCTTCATACATAGTTAAGATCCTAGAAAGGTACAACTTTAGAAATTGTAAAATTGCTAATATACATTTTCGACATGGCATTCATCTTTCGAAAAAGATGTGTCATCGGACTTAAGATGAAAAGGCTAGAATGTCTAGTCAACCTTATGTATCATGCTTGGGAAGCATCATGTATGCCATGTTATGTACGAGACCTGATATCAATCATGCAGTAAGTGTTACTAGCAGATATTAGTCAAATCCAGGTAACGACCATTGGATGATCGTTAAACATATCCTAAAGTATCTAAAAGATGTTTTCTTTTAACGATGCACAGATCTTTCAGAAATTTGGCATAAGATGGTATATGTTGGATGGCATCTAACAAAGGAATATTGACCTTTACCTGTTTGAATATTTCATAAATTTCTGGGGAATGGTTCACTTTCTTTGTTTTTAATGCTTGAGGAAATGGAGGTGCATGTGACAAATTATTATTATCAATTATGGGTAATGGTTCATCATCCCCTTTCTTACCCTCTGAATATGTTCTATTCTCAGCTTCGTGAGGTTCAAGAATAGGTCTGTAGATGTCCTTACTATAGAAACAGAAGCTACTGTATTTGGTGAATATTTTTCCACACTTATTGATGAAATATGAGTCAAATTATATACACAACTAGGGAGAACTATTTATGGTAGAGAATATGAAATCTGCTAGAATTATGCAGCAGTTACAGAGGAGAATATGTTGGATTGATTGTGCTTGATTTTAGGCTAGGGAAGTGTTGTTCAATCTTGGCATTGATTCTTGCAAGCTGTCTTGATACACCTTCGTAAGATGGTGCTTCCATCGGCAAGCCCAATATTGGGCTGTAACAGATCTGTTCGCTGTCTGGATAATGGTTTGGTTAGCAGGTTTGCTAGTTGGTCCTGTGTGTGAACATGTCTGGATAGGTCACGGGCAAAGTGAAGATCTATCTGGATATGTTTCATGTGTGAATGTTGGACTGGATTGAAACTGAGATACATAGCACTGAGGTTGTCACACAGTAGTAATGGGGCAGTGGTGAGGGGAAATTTGAGCTCATGAAGTAAGGCCGAAATCTATATTGTCTCAGATGCTGCATTGGCAAGAGCTTGGTATTCTACTTCTGTGCTAGATCTGGCGACAACTCGTTGCTTATTTGAGCTCCATGATATCGGATTGGGGCCTAGGAAGCTAATGTAGGCAGATGTGGAGGTGCGATCATCAATATTTCCAGCCCAATCTGTGCAGAATATGTAACCAAAGCTGTAGACCAGGATTTTTGAATCTGTATACCATGAAACATAGTTTTCTTCAAATACCGAATGAGTCTTTTGGAGGCTGTGATGTGAGTAGTGGTAGGCTTATGCATGAATTGAGATAGCTTATTTACTGCAAATGAGATGTCTGGACGTGTCAATGAGAGATACTGCAGGCTGCCAATAATTTTTCGGTGGTCATTGATGTCCACGGCAGCTGTTCCGTCAAGTAACTTGAGAGGTTGAGTCGTGGAGAGAGGTGTGGAGACAACTTTGGCACCACTCATGTTAGTGGTAGATAATAGCTCGTAAATGTACTTGTGTTGGGAGAGGAAAAGACATATTTTTATTGGAGCAACTTCGACACCTACGAAGTAATGAAGTAAGCCCATATTCTTGAGAGAGAAACGCTCGCCCAAATTCTTTATAATTGAATCCACGAAATTTATGTTATTGCTTGTGATCACAAGGTCATCAACATATACCAAGAAATAACAAATGATGTTTGATTTTTTATAAATAAATAAAGAAGAGTCCGCTTTAGAATTGTCAAAACCCAACGTGAGCAGGACATTTCTCAGAGTGGTATACCAAGCCCGCGGAGCCTGTTTGAGCCTATATATTGCTTTATGGAGACAGTAAACATAATTGGGTTTAGATGTGTCTTTGAATCTAGGGGTTGGATTATATATACAGTCTCAGATAATTCACCATGTAAGAAAGCATTATTAATATCCATTTATCGTAACTCCCACCCATTCATAACAGCAATAGAGAGTACAGTTCAAATTGTAACTGGTTTAACTACATGACTAAAGGTGTCTTTATAATCAAGGTTAGGGCGCTGATTGTAACCCTTTGCAACCAAACAAGCTTTGAATCGCTCTATGGACCCATCAGATTTTCGTTTTACACGAAACACCCATTTGCAGCCTACCAGGTTGCAATTTGGTGGGGGTGGGACTAAATCCCAAGTGTTGTGTTTTATGAGAGTAGTAATCTCATTGGACATAGCATCTCTCCACTGTGGTTGAGTTAAGGCCTGACTCACACAGGTTGGCTCAAGAAGTTCCAGAAGCGGATGTGTAGTCATTGAATTTAGTTATTTGGGTTTAAGATTTTGTTCATTGATCGAGTGGTCATAGAATGAGTTCGGTGGATAGGTGGTGGTGAGGAGTTATGAGCAGTCAATTGTTAAGAGGATGTGGTAGGTGCTAAAGTTTATGGGACAGAGGGAGTTTGAGAATCCAGAGTTTGAGGTTCACATGCATAAGGATTTGGGCTTGAGCTAGAGAATGAATATGAGTTTAACGAGTTGGATGCTAAATTGGCAGGGGAAGATTGATAATAGATGTGAGTGGAGTTAAAGAGATTACCTGAAGAGTCGTTGTTCACGGCGGCTATACCTTCGGGATTCATGGATGAGGAGGAGAAAGCTGGCGGTGTCGAATAAGGCACAGTTGTGACTAGGGCATCAGAAAATAGAGGTTGGTGTTGGTGTATAGATGTTGGTTTGTAGAGATCTGCAGTGGGTACCGAGTGACTTGTAGGTTCATCGAATAGAATATTTCGAGAGATGTAGATTTTTTGGTTTTGAGATCTAGACATTTATAGGAACTTTGAGTGGGACCATACCTGAGAAATACACAAGGTGGGGATTTTGGCTGCATTTTGTGAGTGTTGTAGGGCCGAGTGAGTGGGTAACAAAGGCACCCAAATTTTCTCAATTTGAGATAATTTTGTTTTTGACCAAATAAAGCTTCAAAGGGAGAAAGTTTTTTTAGAATAGGAGTTGGCTGCCTGTTGATTAAATAAGAGGCTGTTTGAAAAGCATGAGGCTAGTAGGATAAAGGGAGCGATGTATCATGAATTAAAGTGAGTCTTGTTTCAACTAGATGACAGTGACGACGTTCGGAGACACCATTCTGTTGTGGAGTGCGTGGGGCAGTGGTTATAGTGAGCAATGCCATGTAGGGACATAAATAATTTTAAGGCAATGAATTCACCACCATTATCAGAGTATAAGTTTTTGATTTGGGTTCCAAATCGTTTTTCAACAAGGTTTTTAAAATGAGGAAAAATGATGGAAACTCCAGATTTGGTGGCCATTGGATAGAACAAATGTATTTTGTGAAATGATCAACCAGGATAAGATAATAACGAGAGCCATCAATTCCAGTATAGTGAACAGGCCCCTAGACATCAACATAAATTAATTCAAGCGGTGCATGACTACGAAGACTGGTGGAATAAAATGGTTGCTGATGTGCTTTATTTATTGAACATGAGCTACATAAACGAGAATAATGTTCCGTTTTCATAATGGGAAGGGAAAATTTTCTAACTAGATGTTGAACTATTTGATGAGATGGATGACCAAGACGTTTGTGACACCCATCAAAAGAGGTTCGTTCATGCATATTAGCAGTTATTTTTTAGGAAGAAGACATCCTGGAATGCGGGAAGGTATAGACACCATGTTCACAAACTCCTCAAAGTAGATTTACCCCCGTGATTATGTCCTTTACAATGAAATGAAACAGGTGAAATTCAACAATAATATTATTTGTTTTGTAAAATGATGAATAGAAATTAAATTCCTGGAAATGTTTGGAACACAAAGAGTATCATGTAAAGTAAAGATGCGTGTGGATGTGGGTAATTGTAAAGAACCAATATGAGAGACGGGTAAACCTGAACCATCACCGAAAATAACTTCATCAGTGCCCTCATATTCAGAGTGAATTGATAAATTTGCAAGATCACCCGTTATATGGTGAGATGCCGCGGAGTCCATGAGCCATGGTTTGTCTTTGCCCGAATGAGAAGTGATGCAGTTGGCAGTGAAATCAGAGGATTGGAGCTGGGGACAAGACTTTGCAGTGTGTCCCATGTGTTCACAGAATTGACAGCGGGGAGTGTATCACTTTTGACTGTTATGTGATCGCCCAGGCCAATAGCTGGTACGACGACCATCACGTGAATGACCTGTACGTTGTCGGGCTGGGCTTTGGCCTTGAGGGCGTTGTGTCTCATATGACCGAAAGGACTTCTGTGAGGGTTAATGTCCATATGAAGCTTTTCCTTTCACGATGGAATTTACAGTTATTACCATCTGTTGAGAGTCAGTTTCCAGACGCCTCGGGTATGATTCATGGCCAATTAAGAGATCGTGCAACTCTTCAAAAACCAAGGACTTCTCTCGCGCTCGGATCGACGTAAAGATTTCACGAAAGTCTGGCCCTAAGCCATTCATGACATAAAGAGTTAAATCGTCATTGGAGATGAGATGATCAATAATGGTGATTTCATCAACTAATGTCTTGACTGCATGGAGATAGTCGGTGATTGATCTATTATTATGTCGAATTAAGGTAAGTTCCTCATTTAATTGCATAGCACGAGTGCGAGATCGATTGGCATTCAGAGTGTTGAGCTTTTGCCATACTGCATGTGAGGTCTTTGCCGCAGTAATAAGTGGGGTGATGGATGGAGAGGTGGAGGCTAGAAGAGCAATCAAAATGAGTTTATCCTGTCGGATCCAGTGTGTCTTGCATAGTACATCAGCAACGATGACAGTGGAGGTTGGACACAGGGAAGTTCCTTCAACATAATTTATTAAATCATAACCAATGAGAAGAGCTTCAAATTGGGCACGCCATTAAGGGTAAGTCGAGGGTGTTAATTTTCATTGATGTGGTTGTTGATGTTGAGGGAATTGAGTTGCGGCTGTGGTTAGGTATTGTTGTTAAAAGGTTGATTTTGATTGGTGGAGGAGGAAGACATAGCTACATGTTGGATCGGTGGTTCGTTAGAGACTGACTCTCCTGATACCATATAGAAACAAAATCTATTGTATTGGTGAATATGTTTCCACACTTATTGATGAAATATGAGTCAACTTATATAAACAACTAGGGAGAACTATTTATGGTAGAGAATATGAAATCTGCTAGAATTATGCAGCAGTTACATAGGAGAATATGTTGGATTGATTGTGTTTGATTTTAGGCTAGAGAAATGCTATTCAATATTGGCCTTGATTCTTGCAAGCTGTCTTGATACTTACCACTACAAAGAGTGATAATAGATTTGACTTGGTCTAAGTGTTGATTTCCAGAACTACCCTCGTGAGGATTTAGATGACCCTTGGGATTTGACTGTGGTTGTGCAGAATACTTTCCTTTTTCATTAATGGTTGATGCATATGTGATTTTGGCAAAAGTTTCACTCAAATCACTCATTCTTTGTGTATTTTGGTTATTGATGGCTTGATATTTCTCCATGAATGCATTCAAGCTATCCTCAATGGTTTTCCTAGGTGGTGGGACATATGGTGTATAATTCTGGGAATTTCGGAAATTCTGGTGAACCTGGGGAGGTTGTTGCGATGATTTTGTTTGGTTATCATTCCACCAATTTAAGTTGGGATGATTTCTACAACCAGAATTATAGGTTTGTGAGTATGGGTTTGGATTTGGTCTATTGAATGTGTTTCTAGAATTGACCTGATCATGGAGACACTCTTGCAGGGCTGGTAAAGATGGGCAAACTTGTGTGACATGTTCATTTGAATTACAGATTTGACATAGGACTTTCTGAACTGACTTGACATGATCACGCTTATCTGCTTCTAAAGCCCAATTTTTTTAGATAGAGATGCATACTTGGCAGTAAGGTCATGGTCTTTCCTAAGGTTAAACATACCTCTACCAGATGGCTATGGTTTTACAGACGACTTATAAGTGCCAACTGTGTCCCATTGTTGTGCATTCTCTACTATGTGTTCTAGGTAATCTAGTGAATCTTCGGGCTCTTTGTCCCTAAAATCACTGTTACACATCATCTCTACTACTTGTCTACCTTATGGTGTTAAAACCTCGTAGAAGTAGGCAACCAGCCTCCATGTTTCAAACCTGTGATGTAAATAAACATTTAACATCTCTTTAAACCTCTCCCAATATTGGTAAAGTGTTTCCCCCGACTCTTGTATGAAGGTTGTGATTCTCCTTTTAAAGGAATTTGTCCTATGAGGGGGAAAGAACTTTTTAAGAAACTGTTCTTGTAAATCATCCCATATTCTAATAGATCCCGACTTAAGGTTTTGCAGCCAAATTTTTACTTTATCCGTTCAAGAAAAGGGAAAAAACTTTAAACGAATTACATTCATGTTATAATTTTGGTCTGTATAAGTGTTACATACCTCTTCAAACTCCCTAAAGTGCTGATAAAGATTTTCTGATTCTAGACCGTAGAATGTGGGTAAAAGATGGATGATACCTGATTTAAATTTGAAACGTGTTGCATCTAGAGGAAAACCAATGAAAGATAGTGATCCTATCATAGTGGGATTCATAAATTATCTGAGTGTCCTAGGATGATCATTATGCTGAGACTCATTTTCTTCCTGATCAAATGGGTTTTCAACTTGGGCAGGTGGATTCCCATTTTGGTTCTCATTTCGGTTATCGGCAATTTTGACGAACGATGAAAGTGATGGAGATTCTCTATATAATCTACTGCTAGATGATCATGACCAGTGTTTCATGCAACAAAAAACAAACTATATACAAAAATCTAAAAATGTAAATATAATACTAAAAAAAAAAAGAAAAAATTTCCAAATAAAGAAAAGACACAGAAAAATAAAACAAAAAGAAAAGAAAATTAATTACAATAGTTATTCTATCCACTAAATAATAATTTCCCGGCAACGGCATCAAAAACTTGACACGCTCAAAAATGATTCCTTACTCCCAAGTATAAGAGTGTCGAAGTAATAAAAAAATCTGGTAAGTCTGGGGTCGATCCACAGGGAATAGATTTCGTAAAATAGAATGTTAAGTAGAGCGAAAAGAAAAAAGTTTGATTTGTTGAAGTAGTTGGAAAATTTTAGGTTAAAAAACAATAATAAAATAAAATATTGGAGTTAGGGGATTCACTTTTAATATTTCAGATCTAGAAATCTCAGTTTATTATAATATATAAATTATCTTTGTTACTGTAGGACACAGAAATCAGCGACGCTGTTCCAGGCTCGCGGCCCGGTCGGGAGTACGGAGTAGCCCACGGGGGAACTAAACCGGAGAAATAACATGGAGTAGCCACCCGGTGTGAACCGGGAAAATGATTTAAGGCCGCACTCACCCCTCGCAAGGGAAGACCTCAAACCGTTGGGTTCAGAATGGTCTCTTACTTATGCCACTTGTAATGACATGATTTGTGCAATAACTTAACTGAATCTACACAACATATATATTCAAGAATAACCTAGATCTAGTTCGCATTCATAAAAATAAATCATATATCTAAGTTTGCATGCTTTAAAAGTAAGTCATCATAACGACAAACACACGATAACACACAATAATCTCATGAGCATATTGAATTATCAAACACAAAAAAATAAATAACGACTTAAACATAAATGTAAATTAAATTCCTAATGCGAAAGCAAATAACTAAATCATGCATAAAGAAATAACATACTAACGACTAAATGATGCTTAAAAATAAATAACATACTAACGACTAAATCATGCTTAAAAATAAATAACATACTAACGACTAAATCATGCTTAAAAATAAATAACATACTAACGACTAAATCATGCTTAAAAATAAACAACATACTAACAACTAAAACATGCTTAAAAATAAATAGCATACTAACGACTAAATCATACTCAAACACAAGGTTGGATGAAACAAAATATGTGTGTCTCTCGAGTGGTACGTGGAGTTGTTTCCCAAGTACAGACCGCACTACCGTCCATTCGGATTCGGCTACAGAATTTACGTTTGGGTTTCCATTCGATATACCGAAAGAGAGAATACATATTCCATTCATCTGAAAGTCATATCATACACCAATTCACAATACTCATGCGAAATAAGTAAGAAAATAAATAAAAATAAAGGAGAATAAATAAAAAGGGTGCCCTCAGGTCTAACCTCTTAAGTCATCTCTCGGAAGTGCGCTACGCGGTTGTCGGAAGAGTTGATGCTCCGCAACTCCTCCGGTTCACTGGTTCAACGTTTTCCTTCGCTGTTTGGGCTGCTGTTTTACTCTATTTTGTGACTGTTTTTTGTCACGGTTTTTAGGTGATTACTTGCGGTTCTATGTAGTTTTTGTCGGACAGTTTCTGGACAATGCAGTTTCGGTGATAGACAGTGCAGTTTCGGTGTTTTAAGTGCAGTTCAGGGGCTGTTTCAGGCTGTTTCATGATAATATAAGAGGTTTCAGGGGGGGGCTATTTTTGTGGTGATTTAAGAGCTGTATGGGGGCTGTTTTGAGTGTGAATTTGAGGGTTTTCTGTGAGGTGTGTCGTGGTTTATGGGGCAGGTGCGAGGGTTGATTTGTTTACGTGAAGTAGGGGCTGTTGTGAGGACTTACTGGTTGCTGTTTGTGTCGGTGAATAGGGCTGAATGGGTGAGAAGTTGAGGGTTGATTTGTTAGGCGTGAGTTTGAGGGCTGAATGAAGGGTTTTTGCGTTGAAGGTCAGGGGCAGTTGTGAGGGCTGTTGCGTGAAGGGTAGTGCCAGGGGCTGTTGCGTGAAAGGTAGTGCAGGGCTGTTGCATAAAGGGTAGTGCGAGGGATGTTAGGATTAGTTTTAGGTTTTATTTGTTATGTGTCGTTACCTAGTTTTTGCTCTAGGGTTTATTTCTCCTCTGTGAGTGGATGTGAGAATGAGCCCGCTTGAATGTGTTGGTTTAGGCTTCTTTTTATAGGCAATGGTTATGTGAATAGGGAAAGGATTTTGTGTAATTATGGGGATATCTTCTAATTAGTATGCTATAAGGAAAAATCTATTTAATTAGGGATGTGATTTGATTTGATTTGATTTGATCTCTTTTAATTAGGAATATGATTTAATTTGATTTAATTTGATTTCTTTAATTTGGGAAGGTGATTTAATTGAATTAGGAAAGTGTTTTATGAGATTTAATTTGAATCTTTTAATTTGGGAATGTGATTTGTCTTGATTTTAGTATGTGTTTAATGTGTGAATATGTAATTTAGGAATGCATGGGCGTGACTTGGGACTTGGGCGTGAATTTGGTTTGTTTTGGTGGGCTTGGTGTATGGTTTGGGTGATGTATGGGCTTGATGTGTGACTTGTGGGGGTATTGGGCTACGGATAAGTTTAAAACATAGGCTTAACGAGCAAACCCGAAGCTAAGCAAACGAATTAAATCCAACAAGGTGTCAATTTCTTACTCGTCCCTTTCGACGTCTGTTTCCCGCGACTTCCACAACTTAAAGAGGTAGTGTCTCCATGTGAGACTCATCATCGGGACTTATATGCAAAAATGCAGTGCCTACAGTCGCCCCCACTTTGATGGGACTTATGCAGTGTATGACAATGACAATCCTATCAAAGTTATGCAATGCATTTTTACTTACATGGCTCGCCAGCTACCACTTGACTTGTATGTTGCTTCGAATTGAGTTGATATTATTGTGCCATACCCGGCATGCTAAACCTCATACTGAGGTGTCACGGTTGCATCTCTATACCCGGAGTTCCATATCTGGCGTGCTAAACCCCATACCCGAGGTCTCACGGTATTGTCTCCATACCCGGAGTGCCATACCCAGCGTGCTAAACCCCATACCCGAGGCATTGCGGTTGTGTCTCCATACCCGGAGTGCCATACCCGGCGTGCTAAACCCCATTCCCGGAGTGCCATACCCGGCGTGCTAAACCTCATACCCGAGGTGTCGCGGTTGTGTCTCCCATACCCGGAGTGCCATACCCGGCGTGCTAAACCCTATACCCGAGGTGTCGCGGTTGTGTCTCCATACCCGGAGTGCCATACCCGGCGTGCTAAACCCCATACCGGAGGTGTCACGGTTATGTCTCCATACCCGGAGTGCCATACCCGGCGTGCTAAACCACATACCCGAGGTGTCGCGGTTGTGTCTCCATACCCGGAGTGCCATACCCGGCATTCTGATGATGTGTGGGCCTCAACCCCGTGACTCATCCCCGAAATTGATACTGATGTGGGCCTCGCCCTCAAACTGATACTGATGTGGGCCTCGCCCCCAAACTGATGTTGATGTAGGCCTCGCCCCCAAACTGATACTGATGTGGGCCTCGCCCCCAGACTGATACTGATGTGGGTCTCACCCATAAACTGATACTGATGTGGGCCTCACCCCCTAAACTGATACTGATGCTGATGTGGGTGTTGCATATCAACATGCTATATTTGCCTCTCACGAGATAATCTTGATGGCTTAAACATTTTTTTCGTCCTCAAATGATGCTTCGTGTTGAAACCAGAGAACCTTCAAAGTATTTAATACACTCAAATCCGCTCGTCTGAATGAGTGATCTGAACTAGACTCCCAGTGTGTGTGTGTGCCGAGGTTCTTTCGCAGCTTAGTCTTTAAGTAAGCCAATTTGATGATCTTGTTTCGGAAAATTAGATCAGTGGGTCTAACCAACCTAGATGTCTTGATCATACTCTGTGATTACTTCCTCGTACTCAATATGATATGGTCTTCTTATTCTTTTCGTCTCTTTTTTTTCTTTCTTTTCATTTTGAACTTCTTCTTTTTTTCTTTTTTTTTTTTTTTCTTTTTCTTTTTTTTCTTTTCTTTCTCTTTTTTCCGACACACCTACCCTTTAAGGTAGCATTTCTTCTCATGGTGGTCCTAATACTCGCCTACGGGTAGCTTCACGCTTATCAGTTATAGGTTGTCTATTTTTTCCTTTTCTTTTCAGAGACTTTTTTTCTTGTTTCCAACCATATCATATATCGTAGCATACGTAAACCAGGATGGACATCTAGGCAAACGGTCATTCACTGATCCGCCATCTCTTCAACTAGTCATCTCCCCGACCACTCAGGCTTCTACTGCTAAGATTTCGTAATCAAGTGCTCGCGAGTCTAGCCGAGATCAATCACTCAGAATACCGGTTGAGAGCACATCTCGCACTTATCGTTTCTAAGGTTTCATCCTTCCGTAAAAAATTTTATCATCGCACATATGCTTAACCATCAAGGACTTATCTCTTTTTTTTTTCACTCCATTGGAATTCTTCCTTTCAACCACTGATAATATGGGCGTCGCCCCTGGGATTACTTTCCCGAAACTGATACCGATGTGGGCCTCAACCCTGGGAATCATCCCCGAAACTAATATTGATGCGGGCCTCAACCTTGGGACTCATCTCTGAAATTGATACCGATGTGGGCCTCAACCCTGTGACTCATCCCTGAAACTGATACTCATATGTTGTTGCTTCTGGTTGGCTTCCATTTGCCGTTTTCTTCTTTTCTTCTTTGAAACCTGTGAATACAAAATAAAACAAAACAAAATAAAACACAACAAAACGAAAGAATGCAAATACGTTACGTGTATGCATGCATGCATGAATGGATTTCCTATTCTGTTGGGTTAGGTCTTCCGCCAGTCCTCCTGGTGATCGCTCGACCTTCTCTTCCTCAGGTAAAATACTGCTTCAATCTGTCCACGTTGATCGGCTCGGTGAACTCATTCCCTTCCAAGTCTGATAGCCTCACTGCCATATTTCCCATTACTTTCTGGACTATGTAGGGTCCTTCCCAGTTAGGTCTGAACTTCCCTCTCGGGTCTGTCGTCGACGGCTTTGACTGCTTAAGTACCAGATCACCCTTTCTGATTTTTGTAGGACGCACCTTCTTGTTGAATGCTCGAGCCAACCTCTTCTGGTATAACTGCATATGACATAAAGACTTTATTCTCTTCTCGTCCAGCAGTGCTAACTGTTCAAATCTCTGTGAGTCTCATTCCTGTTCAGGTAACTCTGTTTCTGCTAATACCCGCATAGACTATATCTCAACTTCCACTATCAGTACTGCTTCCATTCAGTAGATCAAAGAGTACGGCGTGGCTCCCATTGTTGTTCTCACATAAGTTCTGTATCCCCACAGGGCGTACGGTAGCTTATCGGCCAAATCTTAGTAATTCTCCGTCATTTTGGTTAACATCTTCTTTGTTGTCTTATTGGCTGCCTCGACAGCCCCATTTGCCTGCGGCCTGTAAGGTGATGACTTGTGATGTCTTATCCCGTACTTCTGTAGCATTGCCTTTGTTTCTCCTTGAAACTGGACTCCATTGTCTGTAACTACATGATGCGACATTCCATATCGACATATGAGATTCCGGGCTATGAACTTTGCCATCGTCTTTGCTGTAACATTGGAAATGATTCGGCTTCCACCCATTTCGAGAAGTAGTCTATTGTCACTACTATGAAGCGATGTCCATTTGATGCGTGTGGTTGAATTTCTCCGATCATGTCAATTCCCCATGCTGAGAAAGGCAATGGCTCTGACAGCCCATGCAACTCTGTGTGCGGTAAATGGTTCAAGTTACCGTGCGCTTGACAATCGTGACAATGCTTTACTAGCTTCTTGCAGTCAGCTTCCATGGTCAACCAGTAGAAACCTTGCCTTACTATCTTGTGGGACAAATTCAACCTATTCATGTGCGGTCCACATACTCCGGCATGTAATTCTTCCATTACCTTCTGAGCTTCTTCTTTTCTCAAACACTTCAACTGGATGCCATTTGCTTGTCTCTTGTAAAGTTCTCCCTTCAAACTCGCAAACTGAGAAGCTAACTTCTGCATGGCTAACCTGTCTTTTCTGCTTGCTTCTTTTGGGAATTCTCCCCGTTCCAGATATCTCTGAATATCGTAAAACCAAGGTTTTCCATCTTTGATCTCTACTTCCAAGACTTTTTCTATCTCGTAGATAGGTCTGCTTGCTGTTGTCAACACTAGAGGTCTCATTACCAATTTTTCCGGATTTTCCCAAGTTGCGGCTAGTGTAGCCCATGCGTCTGCCATTTGGTTCTCTTCTCGCGGAAAGTGCTGGTATTTGCAATCGGGGAGGGCCTGTGCCAGACTCTTGAGGTGGAATAAGTAGGGTTTCAATCGTTCTTCCTTCAATTCCCATTCTCCTTGCATCTGTCAGACTACCAACATCGAGTCTCCGTAGACTTCGACGTTCTTAGCCTTCAAAGTTATCAACGCAGCCAGTCCAAAGGCGCAAGCTTCATACTCAGCCATGTCATCATCAAAGACAGGGATATCATCACTCAATCTATTTGGAGGGTCTTCACGCCCCACATTCTCAGAGCCTCCTCCAGCACGGGGCACAACCATATTAGCCATACAGCGGTCAAAGCTTGCAGTTGCTCGGTAACTTTAGTGAGACTTGTTTCCAGCTGATCCATACGGGATACCTCGTTCTCTAATTCGCTCATGTTTGCTAACGGCTTTTTGATGAGTCTTCCCTCTTACCCCTAACCCAACGGATATCTATGATGGCTTTTAAGACACAAAGGGTTAACATGATGCGTGTATGCATGAGATGCATGAGATGCGTGCGATGTATGAGATATATAAGTCAGCCCATTATCATTTTAAAGCACTCAATTATACTATTACGAGGTGCAAACTTGTCCCAGTTGAAAAGGCCCAACAAGTTTACACTTTTGCGATAACATGGCTAAACAACTTCAAATGATAAGAGGCCCAAACACAAAATGGCCCATCGGCATTTTAGAAGCTTTTGGCCCAATTGTCAAAGGACACGAACTCATCACAGTTTAAATGGCCCAACAAGTTCACATCTCTTGAGAAGAAGTCCAACTGAATCCAAATGATGATGGTCCTAAACACAAGCATAAAGAAATAATTTATATTGGTCATATAACTCTGGTTCACATGTGAGTTAACGAGGATGTAGACAAAGGCTCCCGTTGACGAAGGATTGCCCACAACTAGGACTCCCCACTCAAGGGTTTGAGCGACCAAGTGAGTACCTTTTTTATACCTTAAGGTACGTGCCAACGAGTTATGGTGCATGACTGACTGTCAAATGGATTTCCTATTGAAGATTCCCCAGAGGAGGGTGGAGCGAACTCTCTTAAATACCCAAGCCTCTTAAGCTCTTATCGCCTTAGTGACAGGAATAAACAATAAGTCCTCCAAATTAGTCCATCACGGTAAGCTTCAGGTAAATGATTATCCAAGTGTCTTCACATCTTTTCCTTAGAGAAAGGTAGTGAATGAAGGAAGACACCGAACCATTACCTAGCTCTAATAGTGCCTTTGATTAAACCCTTTCAACCCACTGTAGACACGGTTAACTAAAACAAAAATCACAAACATTACAAGGCATTATTTCGGGGCCGATTCTCTATCCCCAGTGGAGTCGCCAGACTGTAAGACACAGAAATTGGTGACGCTGTTCCAGGCTCGCGGCCCGGTCGGGAGTACGGAGTAGCCCACGGTGGAACTAAATCGGAGAAATAACATGGAGTCACCACCCGGTGTGAACTGGGAAAATGATTTAAGGCCGCACTCACCCCTCGCAAGGGAAGACCTCAAACCGTTGGGTTCAGAATGGTCCCTTACTTATGCCACTTGTAATGACATGATTTGTGCAATAACTTAACCGAATCTACACAACATATATATTCAAGAATAACCTAGATCTAGTTCGCATTCATAAAAATAAATCCTATATCTAAGTTTGCATGCTTTAAAAATAAGTCATCATAACGGAAAACACACGATAACACACAATAATTTCATGAGCATATTGAATTATCAAACAAAAAAAAAAATAACGACCTAAACATAAATGTAAATTAAATTCCTAATGCGAAAGCAAATAACTAAATCATGCATAAAGAAATAACATACTAAAGACTAAATGATGCTTAAAAATAAATAACATACTAACGACTAAATCATGCTTAAAATTAAATAACATACTAACGACTAAATCATGCTTAAAAATAAATAACATACTAACGACTAAATCATGCTTAAAAATAAATAAAATACTAACGATTAAATCATGCTCAAACACAAGGTTGGATGAAACAAAATATGTGTGTCTCTCGAGTGGTACGTGGAGTTGTTTCCCAAGTACAGACCGCACTACCGTCCATTCAGATTCGGCTATGGAATTTACGTCTGGGTTTCCATTCGATATACCGCAAGATAGAACACATATTCCATTCATCCGAAAGTCATATCATACACCAATTCACAATACTCATGCGAAATAAAGTAAGAAAATAAATAAAAATAAATGAGAATAAATAAAAAGGGTGCCCTTATGTCTAGCCTCTTAAGTCGTCTCTCGGAAGTGCGCTACGTGATTGTCGGAAGGGTTGATGCTCCGCAACTCCTCCGGTTCACTGGTTCAATATTTTCTTTCGTTGTTTCGTTGTTTGGGCTGCTGTTTTACTCTATTTTGTGACTATTTCTGGTCACGGTTCTTAGGTGATTACTTGCGGTTCTAGGCAGTTTTTGTCGGACAGTTTCTGGATAATGCAGTTTCGGTGATAGACAGTGCAGTTTCGGTGTTTTAAGTGCAGTTCAGGGGCTGTTTCAGGCTATTTTCACGGTAATATAAGAGGTTTCATGGGGGCTGTTTTTGTGGTGATTTAAGAGCTGTGTGGGGGCTGTTTTGAGTGTGAATTTGAGGGCTTGGTGTGAGGTGTGTCATGGTTTATGGGGCGTGTGCTAGGGTTGATTTGTTTACGTGAAGTAGGGGTTGTTGTGAGGACTTACTGGTTGCTGTTTGTGTCTGTGAAGAGGGCTGAATGGGTGAGAAGTTGAGGGTTGATTTATTAGGCGTGAGTTTGAGGGCTGAATAAAGGGTTTTTGC
The DNA here is from genome assembly GCA_019454045.1 of Zanthoxylum bungeanum. Taxonomy (NCBI): domain Eukaryota; kingdom Viridiplantae; phylum Streptophyta; class Magnoliopsida; order Sapindales; family Rutaceae; genus Zanthoxylum; species Zanthoxylum bungeanum. The sequence continues at coordinate 11,019 of SKCR01046164.1, read as the reverse complement.
GTTGAAGGTTAGGGGCAGTTGTGAGGGCTGTTGCGTGAAGGGTAGTGTCAGGGGCTGTTGCGTGAAGGGTAGTGCAGGGCTGTTGCGTGAAGGGTAGTGCGAGGGCTGTTAGGATTAGTTTTAGGTTTTATTTGTTATGTGTGGTTGCCGAGTTTTTGCTATAGGGTTTATTTCTCCCTTATGAGTGGATGTGAGAATGAGCCCGCTTGAATGTGTTGGTTTAGGCTTCTTTTTATATGCAATGGTTATGTGAATAGGGAAAGGATTTTGTGTAATTATGGGGATATCTTCTAATTAGTGTGCTATAAGGAAAAATCTATTTAATTAGGGATGTGATTTGGTTTGATTTGATTTGATCTCTTTTAATTAGGAATATGATTTAATTTGATTTGATTTGATTTCTTTAATTTGGGAAGGTGATTTAATTGAATTAGGAAAGTATTTTATAAGATTTAATTTGAATCTTTTAATTTGGGAAGGTGATTTGTCTTGATTTTAGCATGTGTTTAATGTGTTAATATGTTATTTAGGAATGCATGGGAGTGAATTGGGTCTTGGGCGTGAATTTGGTTTATTTTGGTGGGCTTGGTGTTTGGTTTGGGTGATGTATGGGCTTGGTGTGTGACTTGTGGGGGTATTGGGCTAAGGATAAGTTTAAAACAGAGGCTTAACGAGCAAACCCGAAGCTAAGCAAACGAATTAAATCCAACAAGGTGTCAATTTCTGACTCGTCCCTTCCGACGTCCGTTTCCCGCGACTTCCACAACTTAAAGAGGCAGTGTCTCCATGTGAGACTCATCATCGGGACTTATATGCAAAAATATAATGCCTACAGTTACCCAATTAATTTATCTCATGAATTAATTATGCTAAAACATATAAAACCAACCATGTAAAAACAGCCATACAAGCGATAGCCATTTAGGCGGTAGCAAGATATGTCAATAACTAATCCAGATTTAAATCAAGTTTTAATTATTAGATTATAATTTATTTATTATAATATAAGTGAGATTGATCTAATTTTTCATTTTAAAAGCTTCACCCTTTACCCCAGCTTAAAGAAATTAGCTACTCATTTTGTAATTAAAAACACTCGTAATTTTATTACTGAAAGAAAAAGACATTACAGAAAGCTTAAATAAATAAACACACAAGACACTCTCTTCCCAAAAATCTATAGACAATTCGGAAAGAAAAGTATGATAATTTCCTTCTGCTTAAAGCTTCAATTTATAAGCAAAAATAAGGTCTGCGCGTCGCGACGCCGGGTCTTGGCATGTCACGACGCTTATGCCAGTTGTTGACGTTGTTGACAGCTGTCGACACATGTCGGCAATTTAGGGCATCGCGACGCTAATTCCCTGTGTGTTTCGACACTCTAGTTGGTGCTCGCGATCTTCTTGTCTTCATTGAGTGCTGCTGATTTTCCATTTTTACTCTTTTCTAAGTCTGATTTTTCTCTCTAAATAGAAACCCATCATGTTGTTAGAATTCACTAAAAAAAGACTTTTCAATTGTGGCATATATTTCACTAAAGTCAATATCAAATGCATAAATTTCTTTAATAAATTCAAACCCAAACATCCTCGCACTCAAAGAAGTAAGTAAAGCATACCTTCGTGATAGTGCATCGGCAACTATGTTTTCCTTATCTTTCTTGTAGCGTATAACATATGAAAATGATTCAACAAACTCCATCCATCTTGCATGCCTCTTGTTCAGCTTACCTTGACCCTTCAGATGTTTCAATGATTCATGATCTGTGTGGATCACAAACTCATTCGGCTATAAGTAGTACTGTCATGTCTCAAGAGCTCTTACCAACACATACAACTTATTATCGTACGTGAGGTACCTTAAATCTACTATGTTCAGCTTCTCACTAAAATAGGCTTTTACCTCTTTTCTTGCATAAGAACCGCTCCAATACCTAACCCGGATGCATCACATTCAATCTCGAATATTTTCTCAAAGTTGAGTAGCATCAAAATTGGTGCACTGCATAACTTTGCTTTAAGATCTTGGAATACATGCTTTTGTGCCTCGCCCCATTGAAAACTGTCTTTTTTACTACCTCAGTCAATGGTGCGGAAATACTGTCGAAGTCCTTGACAAATCTTCTGTAGAAGCTTGCTAATCCATAGAAGCTTCGGACTTCTATCACTGTTGTTGGCATAGGCTAATCTTGAATTGCCTTCATATTTTCCACATCTAACTTGATGCCATCTGCACTCACAACAAAGCCAAGAAAAATAATTCTATCCATGCAAAATGTACATTTATCAGAGTTAGCATATAATTATTCATTTCTCAAAACATCAAGAACATGCCTCAAATACAGAACGTGTTCATCAATTGCCTTACTGTAAATTAAGATGTCATCAAAGTATACCACAATAAACTTACATATAAATGCACTGCATAATATGATTCATTAATCTCATAAATATGCTAGGTGCGTTTGTAAGACCAAATAGCATAACTAACCACTCATACAATCTGTATTTGGTCTTACATGCGATTTTCCATTCATCTCTCACTTGCATATGAATTTCATGGTATCCATTTTAAAGATCTATCTTACTAAATACCTTGGAACCATGCAGTTTACCCATCATGTCATCTAGCCTAGGAATATGGTGGTGATACTTTACCGTTATATTGTTGATTGCTCGACAATCCACACATATTTGCCCTGTCCTATTTTTCTTAGGAACTAGAAGCACTGGTATTGCACAAGGACTCATATTTTCCCTTACATACTCTTTGTCTATCAATTCTCGCACTTGTCTTTGAAGCTCTTTTGTCTCCTCAGGGTTGCTTCTATAAGTTGGCCTGTTGGGAATGATTGTGCCCAATATGAAGTCTATCTGGTACTCAATGCCTCTAATAGGTGGAAGCCCACTGTGAATGTCCTTTGTTATTACATCATTGTATTCCTACAAAAGAGATGAAATAGACACATGAAGCAAAGAGTCAGTGTTAGCAAAATAAACATGGTGATCCTTGTAGACTAGCAAAAATATGAGCTTGTTATTCTTAAAAGTTTTCCTCGCTTCACCATCAACCATGTAGAAACTCTTTTTCACTCACCCATTTATTTTCCCTTCACGTGCACTCACACTCCCATTGGGAAAACTTATGAATTTAGCCTTGTTTTTCTCACTAGATTCGGTTATAGTCCCCTTTAGCTCACCACTGGCACTAGTTTCCCATAAGGTGGTGTTTTCTGTCACTATTTCCTTATCACGCTTAAGTTATAACTTAACTTGGTCCTCGTAGACCTGTCTAGGTGTTAATGGATATAACGTAATGGTTTTTTCTTTATGATGAAAGAGTATTTGTTCTTAAACCCATCATGAATAACTTTTTTATCAAACTTCCACGGCCTCCCCAAAAGAATATATCATGCATGCATAAGTATCACATCACATAGAACATCATCAGTGTACGGCCAATGGTGAATCTCAACAATACCTGCTTAGTCACCTTTATTTCTCCACACTCATTCACCCCTGTAACTTGTAAGGTTTGGGGTGCTTCAAGTAACTCAACCCCAATCGTTTTTTCTTATTGGTTGAGAGAATGGAACTTACCTATTCAGCAAGAAAAGCTTTCTTTCTTACATGATGTTTTCTTTTAACAGTGCATAAGTCTTTCAAAATTTGACATAATATGATATATGTTGGATGACATCTAACAAAGGAATATTGACCTTTACCTTTTTGAATATTTCATATATCTCTGGGGAATAGTTTAATTTCTTTATTTTTAATGCTTGAGGAAATGGAGGTGCATGAGGAAAATTATTATCATTAATGATAGATAATGGTTCATCAACCTCTTCCTTACCCTCTAAATCTAATTTATTTTCAGTTTCTTGAGGTTCAAGAATAGGTCTGTGGATGACCTTACCATTGCGAAGAGTAATAACAGATTTGACGTGGTCTATATGTTAACTACCAGAACTATCCTTGTGAGGTTTTTGATGACTATTGGGGTTTGGCTATGGTTATGCAGGAAACTTTCCTTTCTCATTAATGGTCAAAGCAGATGTGATTTTGGAGAAAGTATATTTTAGATCAATCAATGTTTGCATATTTTGGTTATCGATGGCTTCTTGTTTCTCAATGAATGCATGCAAGGTATTCTCAAGGGTTTTCCTAGGTGGTAGGATATATGGTGCATAATTCTGGGAATTTCGGAACTTTTGGTGTACCTAGAGAGGTTGTTACGATGGTTGTGTTTGGTTATCATTCCTCCAATTAAATTTTGGATGGTTTCTCCAACCAGAATTGTAGGTTTGGGAGTATGGGTTTAGATTTGGTCTTTGAATGTGTTTATGGATCTGACTTGGTCATAAAGACATTCTTGCAGGGCTAGTAAAGATTGGTAAACTTGTGTGACATGTTCATTTGAATTATAGATTTGACAGGTAACTTCCTAAACTGACTTGACATGATCACTCTTCTCTGCTTCTAAAGCCTCAATTTTTTTTATCAAGAGATGCATATTTAGCAGAAATATCATGGCATTCCCTAAGGTTAAACATACCTCTACCAGATGGCTATGGTTTTACAAACAACTCATAAATGCCAATTGTGTCCCATTATTGTGCATTTTCTGCTATGTGTTCTAGGTAATCTAGTGCATCTTCTGGATTTTTATCCCTAAACTCATAATTACACATTATTTCTACTACTTGTCTACCTTGGGGTGTTAACCCCCCGTAGAAGTAGGCAACCAGCCTCCATGTTTAAACCCGTGATGTGGACAAACATTCAACATCTTTTTAAATCTCTGCCAACATTGGTAAGTGTTTCCTCCCTCCAACTCTTGTGTGAAGGTTTTGATTCTCCTCTTTAAAAAGTTTGTCCTATAAGGGGGAAAGAATTTTTTCAGAAACTGTTCTTGCAAATAATCCATGTTCTGATGGATCCTGACCTAAGGTTCTGCAGCCAAATTTTAGCTTTATCCTTTAAAGAAAAGGGAAAAAACTTTAATCGAATTATATTCATGCTGCAATTTTGGTATGTGCAAGTGTTACATACCTCTTCTTCAATTCCCTTAAGTGCTTATATGGATTTTCTGATTCTAGATCGTGGAATGTGGGTAAAGTTGGATGACACATGGCTTAAAATTGAAACGTGTTGCATCTGGGAAAAAATAATGCAAGATGGTGATCTTATCCTAGTGGGATTCATGAATTATCTGAGTATCTTATGATGATTAAGATCGCCATGCTGAGACTCGTTTTCTTCCTGATCAACTGGATTTTCAACCCGGGAAAGTGGATTTTCATTTTTGTTATCGGCCATTTTGAGAGACGATGAAGGTGATGGAGACTCTCCATTTAATCTACCGCTAGATGATCGAGACCAATGTCTCATGCAACCTAAATGCCGACTATTTGCTAAAATTTAAAAATGTAAATGAAATACTTAAAAAAATAATAAACAAGTGAACGAAAGAAAAATAATAAATAAAATGATAAAAATACAAATGTAGTGTGAAAAAAATGAGATACAAAAAATACAAATAAAACAAATACAAAATAAAATAAATAAAATAAAAAAGAAGAAAAGAAAAGAGAAGAAAAATATATACAAGAATATAAAATTATTATTTTATCTACTAAATTATATTCTCCGGAAACGGCGTCAAAAACTTGACACGCTCAAAAAGTGGTTCTTTTCTCCCAAGTATAAGAGTGTCGAAGTAATAAAATAATCCGATAAGTCCGAGGTCGATCCACAGGGAATAAATCTAGTAAAACAAAATAAAAATTTGAGTGAAAAATAAAAAGGTTGGATTGTTTGAAGTGATTTGAAATTTTAATTTAAACTGCAACAATAAAATAAAATATTGGGGCTAGGGGATCCACTTTTAATATTTAAAATTTAGAAATCTCACTTTTTATAATAAATAATTTGTCATTATTTCCCAATTAATTTATTTCATGATTAATTATGCCAAAACATTTAAAACCAGTCATAAAGACGGTGATAACTTTTGTCCATAACAAGTCCAGTTAGGTCCTCAATTATGCCAAATAAATAAAACCAGCCATATTGACGGTAATAAAATTTGTCAATAATTAATTCAGATTTAACTTAAATATTAATCATTAGATTACAATTTATATATTATAATATAAATGAGATTAATCCATATTTTCATATTAAAAGCTTCACCATTTTACCCCAGCAAAAAGAAATTAGCTACTCATAATTTAAATAAAAACACACATAATTTTATTACTGAAAGAAAAAGAAATTACAAGAAAATTTTTAAAAAATAAAACACACAAGAACTGGATCCCTTCAAAAAAATTACAGAGAGAATCATTTGAAGGAATCTGTTTTTCTAAGGTGCTGAGCAGATCTATTTATAGTAGAGGGCCCAGCACCCTCATGCATTTAACAATTGCATTCAATTTAATAATGCAATGTAATTATCAATTTTATGGGCCAATCCACCGATAGGCAGATTGGTCACATTATATTTTTTATTTTATTTTATTTTATTGTTTTTTTCTTCTTGTTTGTGTCTTTAATAATTACATATAACACACTTTGGATTCTTTGTTAATTTCGGTCTTGAAAACTTCAGAATTAGAAACTATTGTGAGCAATAAAGTTGTCGATCTTTGAGTCTTCTTTCATCTGGAACTAGAATCACTTCAATCTAATATTGGAGTAAAAAGTTATGGCCAAAATACAAACATTGTACGGTGTTGGAATTTCTGAAGTTGTACACTGTTAGAACGCCTTATTAAATTTCTGGCCTCTAAAATCCAAATGTCAAGTACATTTTTCTAGATATACATTCAAAGTATTATTTCACCTACATAAAAGATAAAAATCACAATAAAAATATATAAAATATAATTTTAATTATTATGCTAAATTAAGAGGATTAATGAAACTACAAGTATAAAATGATTGATTTTTATTAATAAATATGTATTTTTTAGTGTTCATCAAATTTGATGAGTGACTCAGCCAAAATCCAGCAAAACTAAGCCAAAATAAAATATTTTTTCTCAAACTCATAAATCAACCAGCTCAATTCCCATTTAACAAACAATAGCACAAAATATCTCCCTCTACAATAGCTATTTATGGCATAGACAAGGTGGCCGAGTTCCGGCTCGAATGCTAGTGAAGTTGATGTGACGCCGACATTGGTGGAAATATACTTGAAAGGTTTAAGATATGGATTTCATAGTGAGATATAGGTTTGGCACCGATGGATTTGGCACAAAATCATTATATGGCGCATTGAAGATTTTGGTTTGGTTCACTCTTGAGAAGAGGAGTTGCAGAGGCGTGCGTTTAATTTTGTGATAAATAAGTATAAATTTGTAGATAAAAAGGTTAAAGGAGTGAGGAGTTGGGAGATTCTGCATCAGTTGGTTGCTGCTAGTTCGTTGATCGGTTCCTGGTGGGTGGGTTGTGCTGCTGGCTTTGGGTGTTGCTGTTCTCGGTGTTGCTGGTTCGATGTTTGGTTCTGGATTTGTTATTGCGGGTTGTCTTTGCTGTTACGTCTTTCCTTGTTCTCATTTCTAGGTTGTCTTCTGCCTGGATTTCCTTATGTCTTTATTTTGTCCTCTGATTCCTGTTATGGTTCACTCTGTTTCGCTATTCTGGTACCTGTTCTGGAGTTGGTTGATGTTCTGGTGCCGGTTTTAGAGTTGGTTGTTGTTTGAAGGGTTTTGTTCTATTATAGTTCAGATTTTGGGTTCAATTTTATGATTACAGTTACAGGTTTAATTTTGTGAGGCTAATCATGGCTAAGAAATTATTGTCAAATTTGCCTTATACATCAATTATAATAAATGAATATATAACATTATGAGGATATTATTGTCATTTGGTAAAATCTGTCATCTAGCTTTACATTGTCAGTGCATCAATATAGAGCCAAAATGGAATTATAATCATATCTGTCATCTGGCTTTGCTTTGCAATATAGTGCATTAATTAAGATGTGAACTGTAATCACAATAAACAAAACATAATTCACTTTACAGCTTAAATTTTACAAGAAACTCCACAAGCATACGTTTAGCATCTGTCACATTAGAGACATTTGCATCAATATAGAGCCAAGGACTTGCACAAAAAAGCAAATAAATAAATAAATAAAAACTACTGAATTAATTACAGAAACTAATATGGTGTGCTTGAACTATCCTCCATCAAGTCTCCCAATATTCAAATCTCGAGCCCTCCAAATCATTTTCCTCGTCATCTTCCACGTCTTCTAATGCAAGTTACCGATGAACAGCTAGTAGAGACAATGATTGATTTCGAAATGACCTTGTTTGTTCTCTTAATTCAAGACAATATTTAAGGCATTTGTTGCCATTAAATCTTGATTCCTTTTTCCTTAACTCTTTCACCACAACATCTTGCCCATCAGCATGTTCCACATTCGAGATATTTTTGAACGTGTTCGACTTATCCACGTCATTGGGTCCTACAATTGAGAACTTCTCTAGAGCATTATTGAGTGTGACCAAGCTATGCTCAATGGAGTCCCAAGTATTTAGATTAGAAACATATTTGGAAATGGCACAAGCAAAATTATTTGTATATCTCTAATATCTAATGGCCCTTTCTATTATCAATGTAGTTGACGAGGTAACACTTCTCCGTGTGTTTCTCGTCCACCATGATATGATGTACTCATCCGATAAACGTGCAAGAAATCATGTACTTGTACATTTCATCACAAAGATTGTGTGATAACATATTATTCTTGCAAAGGTAAATTTCTTGCAACTGCAACTGTAAGACCCAATCTTGCCAGTGACAATGTGCTTATTGGCTTTACTACAATCATGTGAATCCTCACAATTGTGTACTACATACACTTCAAGTTCTTCAGAGATGTGTTTCGAATCAAGTTTAACCCATTCCACTTGTATTACCTCATTTTGAAAAAGTTCAAAATCTTGGGAGTGTATATAGTTGATGCATGATTGAATAGGGGATCTTCATGCCCTTTACTTGACAACTCATTTAGCATTTGAAAATTCGACTCTAATACATTGTTCCGCAAGAAGTCTACCGCCCTCCGAAATCGCTTGAAAAATCTTCCCAGATCCATATTTGATTTTAAGTAAGTACGTAACCTTGAATTAAAACTTTCACTTGGTTGTGTTGTTTGTTTCCATGCACAAAAATTCTCTCTCACAAACATTGGGGCCCACATATGTTGTTTATTATAAATCTGTTGCAACCACTCATTATGATGCAAATGTCTTGGAACAAGCTTTGTCAAAGTCTAAGATATCTCCATTGTACAGAAGTTCATACCAAGTATACTTAAACTTTTTATTGCCAAATAATGAACCAATGTGTTTCATCGTATTTTGGTCGATATGCCAAGCACAAAGATAGTTCTTTGTGTTAGGTAATGCAATATGGCAACATCCTGATCAGTAAATAAGGATTTTGAAGCCTTTTCGTTCATACATTGTAGAAAAGTTTGAAAAACCCATTCAAATTAATTAGTTGTCTCAGTATATAATAAGTATGCCCAAACATTATTTGCTCCCCATGATGATTTAATCAAACAATTACTCCTAATGGAATATTTTCCTTATTAGTTATATATGTCATGTCAAATGATACAAAATCTTTTAAAATTTCATAGTCGTTCTACATGACATGATCAACCCAAATGATATTTTCAATGAGTTGACTTCATCTACTTTCACCCTAAAGAAAGACTTAAAGTCATTATATTCATTGTCCCTAAAATAATTTAACACCACTTAAAGCGCATCAGCACCCATAGAATCATTCATTTGAAGATGAAGATAATTTCTTAAGTTCTTATGAGTAAATCCTAAGTGCTTTTTACCTCCAGCTTGAATTGCCATCAACTCATAGGCTAGCCTCGGCTAGATGCGTGCATCGTCTCTATCACCATACTCTATTTTATGAAACTTATTAATTTTCCTATGTGACTTAAGCAAGTGTACTTTAGATGGCATAATCAAAGGGTGAGCATGACGTGGATTCCAATTCCATGTCCGCCACTTCTCATTCGATTGTCGCTAGATGAAAAATACAGTTTCACATCCACATCTTGTATGTACTCGTTCCCTTTGCACCTCCAAACTTATTTCTTTCATATGTTTTTCCTTGCTGCACACCTAAGTCTTAATCTTCCACTCTTTTATATCATGGATATAAGTGCCACCTTGTGTATGAGTGCTAAACTCAACTACTCTCGCATATTGGTTATACCAATCCTTAAAATGCTCTATACTCGGCCACTCTAAAGATCAAATACTGGTAAGCTCCCCATTTTCCGACTGAACTAATTCATCTGTAAGAATAAATTTTTTATATTTGAATAATAATAACAATAAGAACAATAACAACAATAACAACAACAACAACAATAATAATAACAATAACAATAACAATAACAATAACAACAACAACAACAATAATAATAACCTTAAAATTGAGACTCCATCTATCTTTATTAGGATTTTGTCCGTCCAACAGTGTCATAAATACCTGGATTTTTCACTCTTTTAACTTCATTATTAACGAATTATTAAACATAACCCTTCGAGGTTTATGCTGTTGTTTGTTAATTGGGGAGTGTTGGTGGTTGACTTTATTTAGTCTGAGAAAAGGGGTTTTATTTTTGGCGTCTAATTTGGCTAAGCCACTTATCAAATTCATTAATATGTTGTCAAGATAATGGCCATTAGATTTATCTAATGATTTGTTGCTAAATTATAATCCTTAAAAGGAGATAAAGGGGAAATGATAGTAGCCCAACCCGTTGTTTAATTATTCAATACTTCAATAAACTTGAAAATATATAAAAATTCTAATGTTAATAAGCATATCTATGCCTTTGTTTGTATCAGTACAAGTTATTTAATTCATATATCCTTGCTTTAAAGTGACACAGATCATCTTTACTTGTTTGAAGTGCAGATAGTTTTATACATGAAATATATGTAAGTGCAAGCTTTCT